>JAQZDE010000025.1:0-50000 GCA_037576195.1 Phytoseiulus persimilis | reverse complement strand
AAGAAGAGAGCTGTGTGTCTCAACCAGCCTCTCCGGTGAACACTGCTCGGGCGGAGTCCTTGGAAGGCTTCCCGACGTGATGTGTTCTCTGAAGAACATGGTTCCAGCGCATCCGTACTCGATCTCCGTCTACAAGTTCCGGCATTGCTCGATGTGATTCCAAGGGAAGGGAGCTGTTCGATTCGAAGCTATTCGCATGAGAAATCCACCTAAAGGCCCTCATTCGCGTTGAACTGAATAATGTGAGAGCGGGCGGATGAAATGGCGGAGACCTTGAGAACTCGTGAGTGTTGAGAAAGAGCGTTAACTCACTATTGCAAATAGGACACTCTTAACGAGTGGCATCAACAGGGATGCCTTGCGCAGCCTCTACGACCGATCGTATTCTCTGTCCTGCTTTATCTTTCGGCCGCATTCGCCTCGGCTTGTAGTATTCAGCACGTGGGGCGTCTCCGTTCCAGTCGAGTGTCGTGCGCCCCGATATCCGATCCATGCATGATCACATCCATTGGATCTATGGAATATGTTTCGCGTAAACTCAATCGATAGCCCGCCTCACTGGATAGAACGAGTACGGAGCCGAAAAGCTGAATCGATTCACGATCATCGGTCCAGAACAGACACTTCAACTCCGTGCACCTATCCTGGTTCTGTTTCCGATCCGTAGAGAATAAATCACATCGAACCTGCATCAGACGTTGTTTGACCTTTTCCCTCAAGAGACACCCTCGCCACAACCGCAACCACCTCGTTTCCAAGGCTCACATCTCGTTCGATCAGCGCGAGCCGGCATCGGATGAAGATTTTCCGAGGTGACCGGCGAAAGTGTACGACTTCATACGACTGACAGTGCGCTCTTGCCTACAAGCCGTCGTACCTCGAGGCGTTAGCTGAAAGATTACCGAGGGCATTCGCGAGAAGTCACTCGAGAACAGCAAACTCGGTTTGAGGAAGAAGCTCTGCCTGCCCAGATAGCCGCCGCTCGCAGGCGAGCAGAACGAGCGGACGGCGCAAGGGACACTCTCCAGGTAGTTTGAAGGGTCGTAGGCCGGACGGGCGATTCTTTATTCGTTCGTTCGCTCATCGCGGCCAAATATCGCGATCTCACCGTAAATCTCGGCGGAATCTACTCGCCGGGACGAGAACTGCTAGAAATGAGAAATGGAGTTCCCATGCGTTGCGATAAATCGTGAACATTGAGGAGGTTCCGAAACAGGAAAACCCTCTCGCGAACGGGACAACAGAGAGCAAACTCAGCTCGCGCCTCTCCCCAGTTCGTGATCGCGTGGACGTGTGAGGATAAGAACATTTGTCTCACTTCAAGAAATCATCAGTTTTCCGGGTATTTGTCTTGCTTGCATCATGGCCCACAGTGTCATACTCGCCGAGATCGCTCCTGGCACGGAGAAAATTGTGATATTAACGGCTCTTCCCGATTATCTGAATCCGATAATGTATACCGTCGGTTGCGGCTTCCTCCTCAGCGCTGATAGCAACCAGATCCAAGGCTCCTGGTCGGACGCAAGGGCCGGCTCTGTCCGTGGCCTCGGTTCTTCTAGTTGACGCTCGCCACCGCGCGAGTCACCGAGGTGAGCGAGCCGTATGCTCTGCGGCGGTGCGCCGATGCGACCGGCTTTAGCTCCGAGTCGGGAGGCAACTCGATTTTAGAATTCAGGGGGAGCTCGGATGAGTTCCGCTCTGCTGGAAAATGTCGCCTGAACAGCGCTCGAAATCTTGTGGCAGCTCATCCGACGCCACCAAATCGAATCGCTAGCGGCTGCTTATTTCGGAGGCGTCTGCAACACAAGATTGCCATCCTCGAGTCTCTCATAAAAATTTTCAGCCCGAAACGATCGGAGGACGGGAGTCCAGAGTTCAGCGACGAGCCGAGTGACGCACGGACCCCGAGGGGTGAAATACAATCCACCTGAGTGAGCCGTGAGACGACGGAAGCGTCGCATGGCCCGACCACGGGCGATGGAAGTGGGTGATTTCGGCGAAAATGTTCCGCTCACGCGTCCTGTAACAGTGAGTGCTCTCAAGAACATGTTCCTCATTAGATTCTCGTTCCTCAAGGACGAATTCTCGTCGAGCGAGCCGGAGGGTGATTCACGTCCCTTTCGGAGAGATCCGTCTGCATCTCGGCGGGAGCTTGGGGAGTGTAGGGTGAAGAGAGTCGAGGGAGATCCTCTCCAGGAAGAGAAATAAAAAGTTATTTGGAACTCGATCGTCGTTAATTCGTCCCGATCAAGCTGAGGGCTCTCCTCTAGAGACTCTCGTCATCCGGAATCGCTTCTCAGATTCTCCCTCCGACATCACTCATCCAGGTGAGGGGATCAGATGGCTTCCATGGCGTCCTCGACTGGGAATAGTGCTGGAGCAATATTTTCTCTTCCCCTCGGGTAATTACAAATGGAATCCGGATTAAAACCTACTCAGAGAGACGGGCGTGGATGAATTATGCAAGCGTTTCTACAAATGACGAGGGGAGTTATCCCACCACCGCTTGCCGTACCACGGACGCTCGAGCAGGGCCATCGGTCACACAAACTCCTTTCGAGGACGACCTGCGCCGCAACTCCTGATGCCAACCGCGATCGGAGAGTTTCCACTCTAAACCCATGCGACGGTGAAGTTCTCTGGACGCTCGCGACCGGAGAGGAAAAGACGCCGAGCAGACTTCCTAAGCAGACCAGAGCTGCAGCAGATTCTTTGAACTCAGAGCGAACGGAAAGAGGTTGAGGGTCGAGTTCCGAAGATGAGCTGGAAAGCAACGAGCCCGACCGACATCACAGGGGACGAGTTCAGTTCTCAGAGGAATTTCGAGTCAGTGTCCAATTTCTCCCTGGATCGGAATTCGGGTGAACTTCGGGATCGCGAGCCTCTCCAAGGGTTCGTTGGGAGCCGTGTTCGTTAGCGTTGCACGTGACAACGTGCCTCTACACCAAAAACAACCCCCAGATTGTTTCGGTTTTGCTTCCCGGCGATCTCGCTCGAGCGGGTCGAGATAGGGCCGTTCCTTCGGAGTACTTCCGCGCGTGCTCTGGAATCCCCAAAGTATTCGAATAACGTGCCAACAATCAAGCAGCGCCACTGCAAGGATTGGACAGATTGGTCAACTCCGACAACAAGATTCAGCGGCGATCGTTATGTGGGGAGAGAAGGGAGAAGGGTGACGCTGTTGAATCGAACTCTCATAAGGTGCTCATAAGATCGTTCCATTCCGACTCCGCGAGCCGACCCGCACCTTGCCAATGAACTGCCCCTACCCTCTACGTTCTCGCCCCCGCTCAGGATCCGGGCTCCTTAAGCGCTATTCCTCGATCTATGCTCGCCCCCTGTTCTGAGCCCGAGTCAATTTTCCAAACGGATGCTCCCGCCAGCTGTATTGGATATAAGACAGCCATCCGGAGAGTCTAACTGCTCCCGGAGCTATTCCTGCTCAAGAAAGCCGTGTTTGCGTCTGCGTCGCTCTGGAGAATCCCGAACGCAGGCTGCAGATGAATCAAGGAAGCAGAGGAGAGGAGGTCAGAGGAATCACATAAAGATCCTCGTCGTGGAGGAATTCCCGGATATCCTCCCTTGAGGGGAATGACCGGCGATAGTGAGGACAATCGAACAATGCTCCGGTGGTACTCGCAGAATCCTCGTAAGGTATGGAACCTCGACGAGTTCTCTATTGAACAAACACGGAAGCTCAATCTTGCTAGACGAAACATCGGAACGACTGTTAGGTCCAGGTATCCCGGAAAAACTTCCCCGCCGGGTTGGAGAAATATCACCCGTTCGTTCAGCATCGCGGTGCAATACCAGAACTGTTTTGAGAAGCGGCAAAAAGTCAAAACCACTCCGTTCAGTCGGGTTCCGTCGATGAGTTTTTTTTCATCAATTCTGGTCTGCCGGTTGGATTCGCTGTCGGTTCCAGGCTACAATCGACTCCCAAATGAGTGTTTGGTGGGAGCACTCCACTCCGTTGCTCTGAATCGAAAGTCGGTCCCTTCGTCAATCGTTTTTTCCGGCGTCCTGGTTACCGTTCTATATTGGCGTATTCTTCTGCAAATGTTCGGCTCGTCAACGCGGCAGGCGGTTCGGAGCCCAGCGGAATGGTCAGCGACGCTTCAAAAGGGCAGAAAGAAGTCCGCGGATCTTGAGAAAGTTGTTAACTTCCTCCTGCCTGACGAACGACCCCGCTTTCCTTCGTGGTCGAGGTGCGATCGACGAAAATGTGAGACGTTCGCCGCGAGGACGGTTCTTCCCGAGTTTTTGATGCGCGTTGAATTCACCAAAACTTTTTTGTCTCCTCAGGAACGCACACCGACGCGATGCACTTGGGCTCCGCGCAGTCGCACAAGCGTCGGTAAACGAAACGCCCAGCGATGTTCCAGAAGAAGGAAACGGAGGCGAAGAGCTCCTCTCGAGTGAGTTGGTGGTGGCGACCAGCTCGATAGTAACTCAATCCAGGCGCGTCGAAGGATCAGACTCGAACCTGCAGCGGACGACAACGCAGGAAACTGGTCCGCCTACAAATACACGGAAAAGCGAGGAACAAATGAAAGCAGGTCGGCAGGAAGCGAGGATGGGAGTATCTCAGAAGTTTCGCCGCTGCGGGAATGCACCCGTCGGTTCACCGTCAACGGGTCAACTTGGCGAGCCAGCGGAACGCCTCGGATGCTCAGGACGTTCCGATCCACGAGCCCGAATCACCGTCCTCCCGAATGCCAACTTCAGCGCCAATGACGCAGACGCGGATGTCTTCGGTTTCGGTTTCGGATTGCATCCGTGACTCCGTGAGCGTCGCTTGACTCCGCTACCGGGCAATACCGAACACGCAGAGCTACGACGGGAGAATCTCTAGTTGATTCCCCGTTGAGAGATTTCTACCATCCAAATCCAGATCCGCGCCAGAAGAGGGGGCGGAGGGATCAGGAGGATTCAGCACCTCCCCGAAGCTATCTTCGATAGCGGGTCTCTCCAGCCAACATCGGTACCTCGAAGCCCTTTGCTCTAAATCCGGGGAATCCGCTGGTCATTTTGTTCTGCCTGACTGGCTCCAACGCGCACAGGAACTGTATAGTTTGCGCGCAGGATTTGTGTCCCGTAGGTCAGCAAACTCGGCGATCGGATTAGATGCAGCACATTCAAGGACCCAACGGAGGAATGCATTCCCGTTTAAGTCGTTGAGAGGGGAGGGGGATTGGAGCACATCCATGAATGAATCGAAGAGGCCCCTTCGATATGAGGTGTCGAGAAACATCAGAACGAAGATCAAGGAATGCCGGCTCGTTCGGTTCCTTGCTGGAAACACACACTCGTCAACTTGAAAAGGCCATGGGGGTGAAACTGCTGATGAGCGAGTAGCATTATGAAGGGCTAGTTTGCCCGTCTGTCTGGCCGTCGGTGCGCTCGTTTTCCCTTTCTGTCTATATCCCCCGGCTCTGTGGACGAGGTGGCCCAGTTTCAACTTGGTGGAAACAATCGCTACCGTTTCTCATAGACGAGCGGTCTCTTATCCCAGCGTACCACTGGACCAATGATTGGCATAATCCTTTTTTTCTGTGTCGGAATGATCCGTTGAGTTCTGGTGGAGTTCATTCTAGTCTCGGCCTCGAACGGCATCTGATCCGTGGAGAAGGAGTCGGGATTCTTCTCCGCACGGCCCTGTCATCATGAAAAATCTCAGTCAGTCTCAGATAAATTATAAACTATCAATAACGCCTCGCACTCGGGTTGGCGAGAATTCATCCTCGCATGGTTCCGCGTTGGGGAGACAGACAGGTGAATAATTAAACGACGGAACTCCTGGCGGCTGTCACGTTGCATCAAAATGGCGAGGAGCGTGCTGCGAGCGATTCTTCTCCGAATACGTCTTCGGGAGGAAGGAGAACGATGAGAGGAGCCAGTCAAAGAGCGTCAACGGACAGACAAGCGAGGAGACATTTGTCAGCGAGGTTCGTTTGCGAGAAGCGAATATGTTGCTGATCAGATATCTGACCGGGCCAGGAAATCCGATTGCCCACCAAGGGAGAACGAAGGAGGCGCAAACGAGGGATGAATCCCAGGAGTCGGGGGAATCGGTAAAATAGAAGGAGCTATGAGAGGACCCAGAAGAGGTCCAAGGCGAGAGTGCTCGTACACCTCTGCTCGAATATACAATGGCGTCACCGCCGTGAATCGGACTTCGCACCGATGCGTCGCCCAGCGTGGGGACCCTGCCTGGGGTTCCGGGTGATCACCGGCCGCATCGAGCAGGACCTACATCCTATGCTGATAGTTCCGTTGCTGTTGCTGCTCAATGTCGGCGTCTGACCGCGACGCGACCCTGTTGTCATTAGTGTGGACATCGGTTGTCACAACACATCTTTGCCACAGACGATGAGGAAGGCCCAAGTACCACTACCGACAACAAGAAGAGCGATAACAGAATTGATAGAACAGCTGAATCTGATTCACTCGAACGAAACCACATGGTCGTGGTTTATTGTTTCGCTTCGAGCCAACGGTACAGCCTCTCGCGGTTTTCGCGCTCGGAGGCAGCATTAACAACATCGTAGCGGCTGGAACAAGTTGCGGGAACACGGACCGAGTACAGCGAGCATGTAATCATTCGGGAGCGGAGAGACGAAGAGGGATGGCAGAAGCGAATCTGTTCGTACCGATCACGGTAGACCCGATCACTATATTCTTGGACCTCACCCCCAATCTCCTGAAGTTCATTTGCAGCCGCGGTAGAGAAAGCAGCCATTGTTCTGGGATCTCCCGCTCCCTTGCCCAATCGCCGCGTGTTTGAACTAGCGAGCTCCTCTTTTCGCTGCCTCTATCATCATACGGAGCTTCCGTGTGCCGATCCATCGGTTCTCGATGTTGCAAGCATCGGTTAGGCAGCGAGAACTGTCTTAAGAGGGGAGATAACGTCGGTTGGGAACCACGACGCAGACGAGAGTGGGAGACGGAGACAGCGAGCGGGAAAATAACGAGGAGTGCCGAAGAGAACTACGGCGACGTGCAGTGAAGACCCATCTCGTTCCGTTGATGAACCTCCGCTATTTTTTCTCGAGAACACGAACTCTCTTCAAACAATGGGCAGCGGTCGCGGCTTCTTCGCACCGGTGTAAGACTCAACCAGATCCGTGACAAGCACTCTGTAACTCAACGTCACTCCTCAGGAGGTTCCGCCTCCGACCTTTGGAGAAGTATTTTGTCCCAACAGCAGCGATCGCTGAACGGATAACAACTTTCTGTGAGCGTTCGCCGAACGGTCTCTCGACGTTCTGCGCTGATTCCAAGCTTTCGAAACATAGCCAAGGCTCGTGTTCATGGACGACTAATTGAGCTTTTGGCGATTAACGAGCTCCTCGCAGATGCGGCCCGTAATGGGGCTCTATATTTTGGAATCGTTTCTATAAAAAACCACTTCCCCTGCATCAGGAGTGTAGCAGCTTCCGAGCTCAGATGCACAGACCTGTGTAGGATCTGCAATCGTCGTGTAGGTACATCACAGCCTTCTCGACCTCAGCACTCCCACGGATGAGGATATCGATCTGAGAACCGTCTTCATAATTCCGTATAACGGCGTATTCGCGACCAGCCCACCGTGTGAGCCGCTGGCTTACCGTGCCAAAACTCCCACTGCATCAAACGATGAATTCTGTTGCTCCAAGCGTCCGAAGTGCGCCGCAAGACTCCGTAGAGCTACCGATCATACCGATGCTTGAGCGTCATTTCATTTCCTCTTGTCTCGAGCATCCGCAGAAATGGGCGGCTGTGGGCGCGTCCAAGGCTCCAACCTTTGGTGGCCCATGAGAAAGTTAATCGACGCTCAGACAGAGGCATCATTAATTGGCATCTTTCATTGTCAGCTTTTTGGGTGGTGGCGGTCGCTGTCTTTCAGCTCACAAAGCAGCAGCAGCGTCGGATGTCAACAGCCAGTGTGTTTACAATCAGGTTGAGGAATCTTCGCTGCTGAACTCTTTTTGCGTCACACATTCGGATCCGATTTCGACATCGTTACGCTATCGTGGGGCCCTGAAATTCGCAGGTATTCGGGGAAACGCGGTCTCCAGCTTCTGCGTCGATGTGATCGGTTAAGATCGCAACGGTAATAGTCGAATGAATTCGAGCTTCACAATCGCATAGACTCGACGACTCCTATAGAAACCTCCGTGTAGACGCCTGCAGAGCGGTCGGGAGCAAACAACGTGGAGCGTAATAGGGCATCGATCCGCACTGCTAGGCCGAAGTTCACGGCGGAGCTGAGGATAAGTGAGGTTCAACGGAGGGAGCGAGTTGTTCGCCGGGCTCTGGCTCGAAATTTCTCTGAAAATCCCGCACCAGACGTCAGGCCAGTTCATTGTTGTTGTTATACATTTTTCGTTCTTTTTCGCTTGTGTCGAGCTCAAGTTCAGTGGCCGTCAGTGGAGCGGATCGACGGCAGCGCGGTCGGTCGCAGCGTCTTCTTAGCTCGACGAAAGAGCTGTCGGAGGAGGAAAAACGAAAAACACAAACGAACGCGAAAGGATCACTTTTATGAATTGAATCGATACTTTTTCATGGTCCCACGCACCAACGAGCAAATTCACCATTGTTAACATCTAATCACGGCTGACGGTTACAAGAGCGACTGTTATGAAGCTCAGAGATTTCTTGGAACTTGCTTCCATAACCAACTTACCCCGACCCGACGTACCGCCGGGCTCGGCTGAACTCAGCAGAGGCGATGTTCAACGGAGCAAATCTCTGGCTTCAGGGCACCCGATCCGACGTTTGGCCGTTGGCGCTGGTCACCGATGATTGCGATTAATGTCCGCGTAGCGAAAACCGTCGGCCAGCCGACGAACCATTCAACCAATTGTAGTCGTGGTCATTGTCGTCATGGATCTGGATTTGCTTTGGTTGTTGCTCTTGACGTTTGCCCGCACCCACACCAGACCACATCGATGTGGCATATCTTGTTTTTAATGGGAGTGGCAGTGACCAGAGGGCGTTGTGTTGGAAGCCTTTGGCGGATCCTTCTTAGCTGTACCAAAAGTCTACCACACTTCTGCCGATTCAACCAGAAAAACGAAACGATTTGGTTCAGCGAGTCCAGTAATTGCTGGGTCCGGTAAATTGAAAAATTTCACCCCGCTCGAGGCAACGAAGGCCCTGAGTAGGACCCTATCAGGGTCAAACTACCTAGCTCTCAGGATGACAACGAGAGTTCCTCTTCTCCCGCCATGTAATGACGCTGTCATTCTCAAACGACCACCTCGTTTTTCCCCTTTTCGTCGACTGGGAGGCCTCATCGACTTCGCTCTTCGTTGTTGTTGGTGTTGCTGTTGCTGTTGTTGTTGTTGCACCCCCATGTTGAAGCTCATTGTAATGTCAGGGTCGCGACTAACACAACTTACACGATGTTGCTACCACTGCTCCGGTGGCTTCGTGTCGCCCGGAAAATGAGTTCCGCGCTCGAGTTGCGGCTCACTCGTGGAAATTACCTCGTGCATTCTGGAGAGTACGGAGTGCGGCGCCGAGCATTCCTACGTCGAGCCGCCGGGACTCTTATGAGACTCAATATCTCTGGTACTCCTTCTTCAGTCACTTGGGGCAGGGCCGCTCTGCTTCCGACGTTAATAAGAAACGAGCCGGTGGAAATACTAGCCGTTGAAGTGCAATGTGCGTCCTGTGTTTAATTCACGATCAACAGCGGTCTACGCCAGAGCCGAGGTGAGCACGCAAACGGAGCCGACATGCTTACAATCTTCGGCATAGGCGCAAAACTCGCACCCAGGCGTGCTTTCTGGCTCGCGTGCAGTCGTGTTAGTTGTTTTTGCTGTCGTTGGTGAAGACGGTGCGTGGTTCGCAGCATGCGACACGTTCGTCCCAATCGTGGCGCAATAGTTTTTCCCGTCCTGGCGAGCAGTGGATCCCGGCGGTGAATTTGGTGCGTGCTCCTCTTCCCACAACCTGTTCCGAATCCATCGATCGCTGAACGCTTCGACGACTCGTCTCAGCGAGACCAGCCGGAACTGGGGAACCACAACTTCGGACGGTTATTCGCGGCAGCCCAGGAATGTGCTGACTGATCACAATGGCCAATCACAGGAGAAAACGACGATGACATCGGCCTGGGAAGACTGCTCCGACCATCAAAGACTCGATGGAGTCATCGGTTCCGGGTCTGCTCCGGGTCCGAGGGATGTGCGAGCGTCTAAACAGAAACGAGGACCCTGATGGACGATGCACCAAATGCGACGTGGTGGAGTTGTATCGAGGAATTGAGGTGAGTTAACTGCTCGGACTCCGGAAAGGGAGTGCTCGGTGACGGAAGAAGCAGCTGCATCTGAGGAACCCGGCTCGAAATTTCCGATCGCGCAGCAGCCATGGGTAACTCGACACGCTGCCCGCGTGATAATAAACGGGATCTTGACACTCGGGATACGTGGGGTTCTCTCGACGTTCGCTGTGATATTGCCTGCCAATCAGGCGTCTGGCGAGCCACTCTTGGACTCTGACTCGATCGCAATGAACGGCATCATATTGAATCGTCGATAGCGACGGTCGCGTTGCTCTCGGAGCTTCGTCTGCGAGTCAACATGTGCTCAGAGTTCTCAACCGGATGCTGCAGAATCATGACAGTTCCTTGCGCATCTTCCCAATAAACGCTCACCGATATCCTACCTCTGAGAGCCCTAGTAGATCTCAGCGTAAACCACTTGTTCCGCTCTTGTCTGGCAGAGAAGCAACCGCCTGGTTGGGGCCGACCTACATCGTGAGTCTCCTAGATGCGCTGTACCAGATGCCGAGATCTTTCATCGTATTCAAAGCCATCGCTCTTCTCCGAACAGTCATCGATCCGACGTGCGTCCGGTCCGCAGTTATGTGTACGTCATTGACAGATCGCTAGTTGGACGCTTGTCGATGGAAACAGCAAAGTCAACACCGCGATCCTAATGAACACGCGCAGCTTCTGGAGAGGGAACGGTTCCGGAGGAGCGCGCGGTTGTTCACCACTGCTCTGCCACCTACCTGGTGCAGACATCAATCAGTTGAGTCCCATTTGGTACGATTTCGAAGCGGAGTCTGTCCTGGTGACTGGAGCGAGTACACAAACTCAGAGCTGCAGCTGCACGCACAACAAACTAATGCGGGTTTTCGTCGAAGCACTAAACACACGGACACATTCGGAACCGACGATTCCCGGTGTCTTCTCCAGCTCCTGCCAACAGTGTCCGTCTCCGCAGAGAACTCTCACTCGTTCCGAGACGGTTGATGTCTGGTATCTTTGATTTTGAACAAACGACAAACTCTCAGGATCTCTCCGACCCACAGAGAACAACCAGCGGATATTGAACGTTGCAGGTGTTGGAGCAGATCTAGACAACTGTGCGGGACCCTTTGGAGGAGAAGTGCTGCAGAGACGGAGACCAGGCTGCTCGCGGACATCACCAGACGGCGCTACGGAGCGCTACGGAAAGGGCCCATGGTGAGGGTCCCGGGGTGAGACCTTCGCCGGCAACTTTCGAAAGTGTCCCGTGGGCGCCGTGTGTCATTCATTGAATTCTCGAGGATGCGATATAGAATTATGATCGACTGAGATTCGGAGGAAATATCTTCCGTACGTCCAGCTGAACTAAGAAATCGGAGAACGTAACGTGCATATGGAGTACTCTGCTCAGAGGCTTATGTACGCGGCCTATTGCCAACGATCGCCTCAAATCTCTATCGAAGCTGAAGAGTTATCTGTGGGAGCTCGTGAGATGCGAAATCATCCATGTTCCCCTCAGGCCATCCAAGGCCGCGGAGCTCTCTTCATGACGACCTTCGTCGGTGAACGGCTCCTGCCGAGATCAACGGACGTCCTTCCGTCGTTTTAGGATCTGATCCGAGATTTTATTTGAGAGAAAGTAAACAGTCGTGAAAGTGGCCTCAGTGATTGTCAAAATGATAGTCTTTGCCTGGTAAGCGCTTCCGCGGATGTCAACTTATCGAACAGCTTCCAGCGTTTCCTCCAACTTCCGTGAATCCCGAAATGGATTTTGCCCGCTCGAACTCCTCTTCCTGCTCTTGTTCCCAGCCTCTCGGAAGCGATTCTCGCGATACATTACCTTATTGAACTCAATAGGAGTGATCCGCTGAAGGGCTACGGTCGGGACACGACGGGAGCACAAGGGATGCTACCTTGACTCTCGTTGAGCTCGTAGCGCGCGTTATGCACAACGGGCATCAAGACAACGAGAGTAGACGCGAGTGATTTCATTATCCAAGGAGGAGCCGATGTAAAAGTTGTTCGAAACTTAGCGGAAGAAATAAGCTCGCTGCGAACTGAACCTTGGTACTGGCTTTTCCAATTCTCCGGGGAGGGAAGAATGTCGCAGAACTGCCTGGGCGAGTCCAAGTAGCAAGGCGCTTTCCGAAATCCGTGAAGTATTGGCTCAGCGACGCCTGGTGTACCTGTAAATGTTCATGAGGAGCTTGAGGTTTTGAAGTGCGTTGCCCGAGAGTGACCTAGCATCCTCTATAGCTCCTGTAAAATTGCGCAGGTTGTTGCACTGTCAGGTTTACGCAGCGTTTCGTTGCGGGCTCTCGTACAAGTGGTCAGCCATTGCCCTATCTTTCGCACTAAAAGTCATAATTTTATCCGAACATCTCGAGCTCCCGGGATCTTCGAAACGTAGAGCTCAAAATCCCATGGTGATTCCAGGTGAAGAGATCGCGCACTACATTACGCTCTCAGATTCCGGCTGGGCAGCTCGTTTACAAAGAAAACCGATAATCTTTGCTGATGATGAGCAACAACAATGAGGCGGCTGAAGAAGCCGATAACAACAATGAGCAGGAGCATCGCGAAAACAACCAAAACCAAAATAATCCCCCTGAGTGGGGAGCCTTCCCCGATCTTCTTCGAGTCCAGGAACCTCAGCAAAATGGAGGAGGCCCAGAAGCGGCGGGCCTCATGCAAAGGGCTGGCACGTCCAATCCACCAGATGTGAGTCTACCGGGAGCCGCGGGTCGAGACCCTCCCCCTCCGGATTTCGATCTTGTTATTCAGAGTGGTAACCAGAATCAAAGACTCCCAGACATGGCCTTAGACGCGAATCAAGCACAACAGGTGGGTCGAGATCCTTTATTCGAAGCACCGGAGACACGTTCACTGGGTAATCGCGGGATTTACTCTGTACTTCTCGCCAATAGCACCGAAGTCTACCGGACATGGCACTGGACGCGTCGGGCTTGCCGCGAGAGCGACCCGTCGCTCCTAGCTGCAGCGGCGCGCGGTTCCGGCCACGACGAGGCCGTGCCGCGGGAGGATCTCCAGGATCATTAGCACAAATGGCGCAAGCCGCCACCGCGGGCGGCGCAGATAACGGCATCGACACGCAAAGCCATCAAGGTACGAGGAACCTTTCGGAACCAGACTGCAGAGTATTGCTATTTGATGAAGAATCATTTTCAGTCTCTTTCCTCCACGATCAGATCCCATAAATGCACGCTCCCACGAATTGGAGGAGCAGGTTCAGGCTCTGAGGATGCACGTTTACGAGACGGATCGCATGCGGTCTGGGGAAGCATCTCGGATACTGGACGAGCTGGCATCACTACGTCGGTCAATAGATGTTGCACCGCGGGAAAATCCCGCTCTGGAAAACAGACTGATCAATATCGAATCTCTTATACAGAGAATGGTCGCCCCCAGAGCCGAGGTTTCAGACGAAGCCAATAGGGCGTATCGGTGAGTGCTATCTTCTAGATCCCTGGTAGACAGTGATTGAACATAATGTGTCCATCAGACACTTCTCGGTGCGAGGTGATCAGCGTTTTTCTCTCCCTACAGGGCTCGTGAAATTCAAAGACAGCAGCGAGAAACGGAACGATTGTCTCGTCTACTGGCTGAATCTCTCCAGCTGGCGTTAACTCATTTCATGCAGCAATTGGGGAACGTCGACAGAGCGGAAGATGAAAACCAGCCTGAACCTTGAGACCGTCCGCTTGGTGGATGTTTGTTGATGTGGTACTTGACCTGAGCGGGCAGTCGCGGAGTTTTTCTAGATTCCGAACATTGTTACCGTTGTTGAAACTTCTACGGATCACCAGATGAAAGTATAATTGTAAAGCCAAGCATTCCGTATATTGCAAATGACGTACAACTGGTCTCGTTGTTGCTACGCTTGCGTAACCAAACTCGGAGCACACGCGATCACCAGCTTAGCCACTCAGTGGGCGACTCACCTGACAATGGATGGACAATTGAGTTACTAAATAGAATGCTCGAGGGAACAAGTCGTGCCACGAATCGGGTTTGCTCCGCTCCTTCGACTTCATACGTGATCAGGAAGTTCTGAGCCCGATTCTTGGATTACGCTAGGTTGGACAACGTCAAGTAGATATCCACGTAGACGTATCATAATGTGATTCATAGTGAGCAACTCCAAAAGTTAGGATACGAATCGGGCACGTTATCGTTCTCCTGATTCACGTTTGACGCCTCATTTCCTCGGAACGGCCGAGAACCGCGATAGCATTTTAATAAATGACAGACCTGACTCGACCTGATTCATCTTTTGAGATGTTATGCAGTGCGACTGAGAGGTCAAGCTGAGAGGTATTTCAGTTTTCACTGGGCTGTTACCAATGACGCCACTACTGAAAGAGCCGCACAGGATGACTCGTCAGAGATCTTGTACAATGCCCTCTCTTCTGTACGTCCCACAGAAGGCGAAACAACGCTCAAAGAAATCTGTTGCCTGGGGCGACCCCCCACCGAGGTGATCGAGGACACGCTCTGTGCTGTTTCTCGAAACGGCGCGGCTCAGAGTGTCAGCGCGAAGCTGCCATTCTTCGCAGTCGCCGAGCATCCGTAATGGAGGCACTACGCTCATCAAGTAAATTCGAACGAACGTCTTCGGAGCTCTCAATGTCTTGAAAACATGGAGACTGCGAACCAGCCGTATTCGCTCAAAAGAAAACAATGGGATCTAGTGTTGATTTCGTGGGCGAGCAGACTCGGCATTCAACGGTCATAGCTCGTGGTGAGCTTCCTTTCTGTCTCACATCCGTCCCCTTCGAGGCATCTCCAGGGGTTTCCGAATTTATTTTGATCTTCCATATGCACATATGGTGGCTCCCATCCCAGGGTTTCTTCTTCAGGGCCTGAACCGGAGCGGTGAATTCGAACGTTCTGGGAGTTCTTGAGGCCTGTCGAAATGGAAATCACAGCGCTACTTGCACTCTGCGGTCGCCGGGCGCTCCAAACTCGTTTGCTGCACGGAAATTGACAAAGCGATTCTACAGATACGATCCTCGGGCTTTTACTCGGAGGTACCAGAGCTCAGAAGTTCGGAAAACGTCACCAACGTGTTGTCGACGAGATCCCATCGCCCTCGCCGCTCCGTGCTCGGAGTGTATAACAATGCGTTCATCCCACACCAGAGGTTTCGTTTTCGGGGCGTCGTCGTCGGCTTCTTGAACACAAAGATTTTTCGAAATCGGTGTGCTTTGTGTGCGGAGCTTTGTGCATCTCCGGCGTGGGTTCGACATGTATTTTTCGCTTGCTGAGAACAACTGATGGATCCCAACCTAATAGCAAATATGATGCCAAGCTTCTCAGCTGGGGTTCCACCCTTCGTTGCCTTCAATCAGACGTTCTCACAAGTTCCCGTGAGTATACCTCTGGCTGCCAGCTTGGCTACCGTCTAATTAACTCGTTACCACCTCTGATAGTGGGTTCCGTTGGTACATGGGATCGCGCATCGATGAATTCTCCCAGTGGCGTGACCTGGACGTGATCGATGTTTGTCACTGAATCCGATTCGATGGATTCGCTCGCATGAAGATTACGCCTCTTGCGATGCCATTCGACCGCCGGCCGAACCGGTCATCAAACTTGAGATAGCGGAGTAGACGGAACCGCTTCATTCCGTCTCTTCATGGTGTACCTGCCTTCGGATTTCGAAATGAAGGTCTCTGTACACCGTTCCGGCCGGCCGTCGGCTCAGGTCCAAGTTCGTCACTCGATACCTCAGCGACCTGGTGCTTACTGAACACATGGTAATCGCTCGGAGTGTGGGAGCTCGGTGTGTCTGGAAGTCACGCTTGGGTGAAGAAACGTCTCGAACGTTCAGATTTTCAACTTGTCTTCGCGTTGGTGTGGCCCGAAGTTTGTCGATAGCCACCCGGCCGAAGCATCAGTCATCTAATGCACACTGTGTGCATGTATTGCGCGCAATTTTGCGTCAAATGTCAAAACAATGATGTCTCCGGACGTGTTCTGATCATCCCCGTCCAATGCGAGCGAGTTCCGTTGCCTCTAACTGTGGGTATGATGTCCTGCTTTGTGACGAGATCGTAGGAGTAGATTCGTACTCGTGCTGATGAGAACCGTTCATCCGTTCGGATAGTTTCTTCTTCGCGATCGGGTCGCTGGTAGTCTCCCCTCGTCGTCTTAGAGGCGGGAAAAATCATGCGCTCCCACATACGTATCCGCGAACTTGGGTTTCTAACCTCGGTCATTCTGTGGACAAACTGTGGCGAGTTCGCGGCATCAGATTTCGCAAAGCGGCTGTTTCTTATATTCTATATATGCATCGACAATGACAGAACATGGAATTGCAGCCTCCTCCGGTGCAAATACCTCTTCCGGAAGCTCCAACATTCTCCCCATCTTCAAACTCTGTGGACGGCACCCAACTGTCATCCAAGTCTGACACCAATCATCAAAACAATGTGCAGGGTGAATGGACCAAGCATAAGTCGCCTGAGGGTCGCATATACTACCACAACACCGGTGAGTAGCAGTTCTGACTTGTGTATTTAACCTCTTTCCAAGGTGGATGTAGATTTAGGTCCTGGTATATTCTAATGTGAGGGTCTGGATCAAATGTCTCAAATCATAACAACTGAAGGACTGTTGGCTTTCAGTTACTCTGGAATCATCGTGGGAGAAACCCGATGAGATGAAGAGCTCCGAGGAGTTACTCCTGTCGAAATGCCCCTGGAGAGAGTATAAATCGGAATCTGGACGGCTCTATTACTACAACTTGACGACGAAAGAAAGCAAGTGGACGATTCCGGATGAGCTGAGGGACATCAGAGCTCTGATCGAGGAGAAAGAGAAATCGAAACTGTCGGCTAGACTCGATCTGGTACGTCCGTCTTTCCCTACAAAAAAGAATGGAAACGAGAGTTCTCGTTGAATAAAAAATGCGAACTTGATTCATCATCGTGATCCAGAATCCGTTACCCATATTGATAACTTCTCTCGAATTTTCGTAGCCCAACTCTGCGTCAGGAACTCCAACCAACAACTCTCCGGTCGTCTCCGCCGGGGATCAGGCAGATGAAGCGAGTCGGAATTCGTTTGCTCACGATGAGGATTCTCAGTCGAACTTGGAAGCTCCGCAGGTGAACATTCCCGACAGTTCCGCTAAACTTAGTTCAACGTGGAGATGATTCAAGACGTCGCGGATGCCTGCGATCAGTACCCTCGAGATGATGTACGTGTCCTCAATCCGTATGACTCATTTGCAGATCGAGTACAAGGACAAGAAAGAGATGACAGAGGCATTCCGGAACCTCTTGAAGGAAAGGAACGTCCCCAGTAACGCGTCCTGGGAGACCGCCGTCAAGTTGATATCCGTCGATCCCCGATATCTGCAGCTAAAGCGACTCCCAGAGCGGAAGCAAATTTTCAATTCGTACAAAACGCAGAGAGCCAAGGAGGAAAAGGAGGAGCAGCGAATGAAGATCCGGAAAGCCAAGGAAGATCTCGAACAGTTCCTCCTGAATTCGAGTCAGGTCAACATGAATTTGCGCTATAAAAAAGCGTGCGAGTTGTTCAATACGCATCCAACCTGGGTCGCGGTTTCGGAGCGCGAGCGGAAGGAAATTTACGACGACATCATGAGCATCGTCACGAAACGTGATAAAGCACAGCATCGTTTACTACGCAAGAAAAATATGCAGACACTAGGCGACATTCTAGACTCAATGACGGAGGTCTCATACAAAACTACGTGGCAAGAAACCCAACAACTACTCCTCGACAACCCTACGTTCTCAGAAGACGCCGAGCTTTTAGGCATGGACAAAGAAGACGCGCTGAGTATTTTCGAGGCTCATATAAGACAGCTCGAGAAGGAGCACGAGCAGGAGAAAGAGCGGGAGAAGCGGATCGTTAAGCGCTCTCAGCGAAAGAATCGCGAAGCATTCCAAGCGTTCCTCGCAGATCTTCATGAGAAGGGCAAGTTGACCTCGATGTCTCTTTGGAGTGAGCTCTACCCCACCATCCGGAGCGACCCCCGGTTCGACAACATGCTGGGTCAGCCCGGTTCGACTCCGTTAGATCTTTTCAAATACTTCGTCCTGGAACTCAAAACACGACTCGCTGATGAGAAGAAGATCATCAAGGTGAGTCAAGCCGAGGCAATCTAAGTACCTGATTCTCAGAAGACTCCAAATCCGGGCTTTCCAGGTACTCAACTCGACAGTAACCCCACCGTCATTTGACCCGTATCTTATCTGATCCGCAGGCGATTCTCCGGGAGAAGAACTTCACCGTAGAGATTGACACCGTATTCGAGCAGTTCGTAACTGTCATCTCAGAAGACAAACAAAGTGCGACGCTGGACGCGGGGAACGTGAAGCTGACGTACGCTGCGCTAAAAGACAAGGCAATCGCTCGGGAGAAGGAACGGGTCAAAGAAGAACAACGCAAGATCAAGCGGGCGGAGGCTGCGTTCCGATCGATCATCCGGAACCTCAATCCTCCCGTCGAGTATAACACGCTCTTCAAGGACATTCGGCCTCTGATTGAGAACCATCCTGATTTCCACGCATTAACGGTGGAAGCGGATCGTATCAGAGTTTTCAACGACTACACGAACGCGCTATTGGAAGCTTGCAGCCATCACCACGGTCGTAAGAAAAGCAAAAAGGCCAAACACAAACGCAGGTGAGTTTCCGTGCTGGATTGGGTCGGGCATCAGCTTTTGAACGATTCTAGCCATTACAAACTTTGGAGCGAGGAGGTCTCTCCCAAATGAGTAGCAGTGAAAATGAGTCCGCCTCCAGTCGGTGGTCTCATAGTTTGTTTTGAATTCGCAGCAGCCGTTCTTCGTCCCGGTCGAGTGTCTCTTCAGTGGGCAGCTCAGAGTCATCACAACGTCGGAGGAGAAAGAAGAAGAAGAAGTTCCCCTCAAGGAGCCCCTCGCCTAAGAAAAGGTGGGACACTAAAGACCACTACCCTTAAAAAGACTAGCCTGGCTGGTGTCGCTCGAGTGACCCAGTTCGAGGCTCCGTCAAGCTGTTGATTTGTACCTTATCCCATATTGACTGACTGACTGATGTCCAGCGCCTTCGACAAGATCTATACCATCCGGCTAGCCGATCCTGTGTACTCTTGAAGCTCCGACCGACCCAACGACGCAGCTTGACTTGATTTGAATTAATGTTTGCATTCAAGTTAGAGAAGACCAAGCCGAGACCAAAGCCTTAGCGATTCTGAGACTCTCATCAGTAAAGCCGTATTATTCTCAACATACAGCCTGCTTCGTTCTTTCGTTCGCTCTTCTAGATCACTGCAAGTGTGTCATGACTTGAAATGATAGTTTGAGGTAGAAATTCATGTGATTCTGTGGAACAGCAAGCCCAGGAACCATTAGAGCCTGAGAGCGTTGAGATTCAGTTTTGGATTTTTGCCCTCTCATTTTCAGCCGATATCTGGAAGCGAGTCCTTCCCCGTCGAAGCGTTTCTCACCCGTCGAAGAAGAAAGTCAGAAGGCTTCAGAGAAGTACCGTCACTACCGGGAAGCAACCCCTGAGGAGGGAGAAGTAACTCACAGGTAATGTTCGTCATCCCCAAAGTCTGTGAACGATGCGCCCTTCCGGATAGTGAAGAGAATCTCGCTTCGCCTTAGAATATAATCGAGCGACGAATTCGATGCCGACGACGGCTGACGATCAGGGTATGTGGGGCCCACCTTTTTGACCAATGGTTCCCTTGTCCCACAGAGAAACAAGTGAAGCGCTCTCGGAACGAGAGCTGGAGGACCGACGACAAGAGCTTCTGGCACAACTTCATTCCGGAACGACTCCAGATGAAGTCTCAGACTGAACAACACATGAAGCGGAGGGATCGGAAGAAAATGCTCGTTGGATTCTGGAGGTGTAGGGTTGAATCGAGAGTGAACGATTGTTGGAGGTTGCGAGCCTTGTGGGGTGGACCTCGAGAACGCTTAGGAATGTATCGGTCATGCCACTGAGCGGTGTGAACGTCAGCCAGGAACGCGGACCAGGATCGACCGGTTCCGGTGTGCTCGTGGGAATATAAATACATATTATACATATGGATATATATTGTGTACATATATACGATGAAGACCGCGCCCTCCACCGGCTCGGTGCTTGCGTGCGTACGCGCATGCACATGTGGTGGTCGTTACACGGCGAGCACAGTTATTGACGGGTTGATGCTGGAGGTCTCCGATAGGATGCTCGCTCGGTGGAATATTCTCGCGTCTCGTCAGAATAAGCGGTAAATATTGTAAAAAGGAAACTGATCAACAAGTCTATAGGAACAGATTTCGTTTGCTTCAGCGAAATCAGATATTTTTTGCCAATATCTTAGCAGACGGACAAACTCTCTAGGTGAGTCTCTCGTGAGTGTAGAAAGTGGTCTAAGAATAAATTTGTATAAATTATTGATTCTATGCTTGTTGGATTTACCATATGGTCTGAGACATCAAGAGTATGGACTTGACTTTGAAGGCTGGGAGCGGAGGGTCAAGAAGCTCCTAGAAGCAGAAAAACGGAGTCAGCACTTGACTCGACAGCTATTGTATCGCACGTGCCCCAACGATCGAGAAGGGATCTTGAGTCGCTTTTTATTGTCTCTCGTTTCTTGTCTCGTACTCTGCCCGTAACAAGTGCGGTTTCATTGGGCAAGGACACGAATCAATTGCTCATACAGATGGAACGCTAGTGCACGGAGACTATCAAATACTGTTCGGTTGGTCCATCAACGCGTCGGATTCTTGGCGCTCTTCTTCTTGCTCGAATTGTCGGTCGTCGTATTTCATGAAGCCGTTCACGTCTGCCATCATCGAAACTACGAGACCGCCCTGACCACACCGCAAGAGGTCTTTCAAACTGATTCTACCAACAGCTGCCGGTTTCACGATGTCGTGAATTTCATCCAATATGTCTTCAACCTGGGGGGCGGGAATACGATTCATGGCATTTTTCGAGGTGGCACAGGAATCGCTATATTCTACTCGTCATCGGAAACCTCAGGAGAAGATCCTCAACTGAGGAGCACCACTGCCAGTAGAGAAGATGGAAAAGATCAACCTACCTTCAAAGCTGGGTCGTTCACAATATCTAGTATAGCTTTCAGGAAAAACCTCATTGAGGCGTTGTCCAAATAATTCTGATGATTCAGGTCGAAAATTTTGAAGAAGAAATGGATGGAGGCGGGCTGACTGCGGTTCTCCAATGCGAGGACCAGGTCCAAATAGGTTTTGTAGTCCATTTCTCCCTGGGTTCCCCGAAAAAATCAATATGAGTGATCGATCGGGGGGCGGACAGCTGGTTCACGAGATAGGAACGACTCAGCGAGATTCAACCTTCAGCTCTCCTTGAACCTATGTGAACAAATTGTTCACATCTCTAGTAAGCAAAAAACACTTCGCAATCACCTGATACGTGATACATTCTTGGAATATTCGATCGATGAACACTTTGGTGAAAGTTCCTTCAGCATAGCAATACATCTCTTGACGTGATAACATCCCATTCTTGTCGGTATCGAGGTCCAGGAATCTGCTATAAACCTTCAATAGTCCGAGATAGGGTTCCTCAGTTAGAATTCGGACTGCAAAGCGTTCCGGTCAACGGCGAATAGGAGAGAACAATGTTAAGTATGCTCACTTTTCTAGCAGAAACGGCGCTGAACCAATTCGCTTCGAGAGCTGCTCTCGGCATGTCCTCTCGAAGCTCCAATAGGTCATCAAGGAACGAGGAGAGAATTATCTCATCGATTTTCACCTTATCTGTGCGATATGGGTCCAGGAAAAATATGAATTTCCGCACAGCGGTGCAGCAGTAGAAAGAGTGGAAAGCGGGCTCCAGCCCTTTGAGTTGATTTAGAGTGGGTATCAAGCCGTTGATGTAATTCTCCAGGTCGGTTTCTTTCAAGTAGCCCTGGCCGTTGGCATCGTACAGGGCTAACCCCACCCTCGTCTGCAGAAGCCATCGGCGACGATTGACGTAATTGTAGAAATTTCTGATCGACATGTAGCCCAACGGATGATCTTGCAGCAGTTTGAAGAACACAGTGCCGTTGAAAAACTCCTTGTACTTGGGTCCCAGCAGCTGTCGTACCTCAAAACGATGTATTCGCTGTCAGTTGCCCATTCGTTGGATATCTTGCCTCACTGTCTCAACATTTCAAACAGAGAAATCTGCTGATATAGCGGTGTTCCGCGTTCCCCACCTTTTTAAAACTTCGGTAGTCGATCATTAGGTTCTCATCGACGGCGTGCTCCTCAAGAAGCCGCCACATTTGCTCGACGGCATCAGCATCGGGTATCTCCTCATTCTTGCGTTCCAGTAATAGTGTTCGTGCCTGAGAATCATGTTAAGAATATCTCGAATCTGATCAGACGTTGCAAAGAACTTTCGGAGCGGATATCCGTTAGAGAATGAAACGACTCGTGGGGGAACCGTTCTGGCGAACCTCATCGCGAAGTAGGTTTCCGATGTTGTCGTCCTGCGAAGGAACCCCCCAGTGGAACGTTGGGATCTGGAAGAAAATATTGCCCGATGTTCCACAGAAATAGATCCAGCCAAGAGCGAACTGTCTTGGAGATTTTGAGCGCAGGACAACTCCGACGGGAGTTCTCACCTTGGGGTCTCTCGACGCCACGAATGCGGACACGTATTCCGTCATCGGCTCTCCGCTAATCAGAACATCATCGCGCAGGGGTGATCATTGATTGGTGTCTAAGGCGAACCCCCGCTTCCTCTCACGGTGTTTGTAAACAAGAGCATTCAAAAAAGGCGCCACCGCGGCGTCATCCAAAAGCTGTCACCAGCGACCGAGAAAACGCGGGAGCCTTGTATTCCGTTCTCATAGGGGAAAGCACTCTCAAGTTCGGTTTTCGATTTTGAATGGTGAAGACAGGTCTTACAAGTCCGAATCTACTGAGTGACTCATTTGGCTCTCGCCAAGTCTTGCAAGATTTCGCGAGAACTCGGTTGGATTCTCCGCAAGGTACTGCTCCGGCAGCGTCTCTTGCGCCGGCTCCGTTTCGCAGAAGTCTCGAGGGCCGAATTTCCGAGCCAGACTTGAGATCACCATACGAATCACATTGAGAATTTCAAAAAGAATTCAAATGAATATCATGCACGAGCCGAGCTCGGGGCGACCGACTCATTCGCTCAATCTCCGAGTGCACATCGGCGGGTTTGCGAACATTCTGCACTGATCCGATTTGAACAGGAACGAATACGCTACCCGGTGCGTTCTCTCCTCTCATGTTGGTTCTCTTTTTTCAAGCGCTGTGATGTAAGTGACGGCTTTCATTCTCCTTTCCATTGGCTCTTTCCCAGCTTCTCCGCGCGAAAGGCAATCGTCTATCCACCCAGAGAAGAAGATACAACCAAACAGCCCGATCCGATACGAGCGACGGCACACGACCGCCCGACCATCATGTGACTCTTGAACTTCATCAAGCGACCGAGACAGTTTCTTTTGAGGAAGTGTTTCTCCTCTGAAGTGTTCTGTGTCGTTATGTGCCACTCTTTGGATACTTGAACTGCACCGCCAACCCTGGACTTGTTCGGATTCTCCGATCTCCAAGGTATTCCTCATCCCAGAATTCGGTTTCCACATCTTTGCTCTCCAATTGGCTCATCGGCTCCCCGCGATTGTTCTCCCACTCTGACAGCCTGTGACTCCCCGTAGTTTGATAGGATCGGGAAGAAGATGCTCGCGGGTTATTATCGAGTTCAGCTTCGAACGGCTGGTTGCTCGAAATGACTCGGGTGGGCCAGCACGCGGAGGAATGGAGAGGACTCGAAGTGAATGCAAATGTTATCGATCATCTGACGATGTCGTCGGCAACGGAGTCACGTAGTTTCAGTTCGGTCGATTGAAGATGTGCCTCCATGACGTTTTTTCAGCTGCGCGTGAAGCCGCAGGGGCGACTCCTACGCGTTAGGCTGAATATAACGCAACCTTGGCAGTATCTACTGCGGTGACGTTGGTTACCGGTATCTCTGATTGCTCCTTGCCGACTAGGCACTCAATGCGCTCTGGGTGAACCACGAGCTCATGGAACTCTCGAACCGTGGATCATCGTCCCTGCGGTTGCGGGGCCTCCCGGGTTTTGACTAAACGAAAGGATGGCATTCATCCTTCCTGGGAGTCTCATCACGCCGACTTCCTGGCTTCCGGCGGGATGTTTGTGCGTAGGTGAACAGCGCATCCGATACATGTGAGGCACGAGCGAAGAGGGATAAAGAGCTTTGGTCGAAAACTAGTCACAAACCGAAGCTCCCTTAAACGGGTGCTATTGATGGTTTGTTTATGATATTCATTGATCACATTGAACCGCCTGCTCTGAATATAGCGTGAAGAAACTCGGCGCCCTGGGCCGCGTTTCAAGGTCATTCATCGAGCGAGCGAACGAATGAACAAACAAACATCCATTCTCTCGGCGCCACGGACGTCCGAACGTATTCGTAGACACCGATGCGTCGTATCCGGAATCGGTCACACTTGGTGATTCGATTCGACTGCGGTCCGCTCTTCCTGTCATGGATAGAAATCGCTGTTGAATCCGCTAGTATATTGTGTTACATGTTTGAACGGAGTCCGATCGACCTCCAGAGAAAACTGTCCAGACCATTTTCAGCCGTCTCGCTGGAGATGACCGCTTGACTTCGCCTTCTACCGCCCGGAACTGCCGTTTTAGATATTCCCAGTCCATTCACTCCTTTCAATATTAGCCTGTTCTTCTCTTTCGGGAGCCGGTTCTTTCAATTAGAGTTGATGTTTACGAACGTCGCTGAGACACCCACGCACAATGTAACGTTCCGGTCGGCTGTGGCCTTTTCCACGAGATCTCACGCAGCTCATATCGTTAGTTTCCGATCCATGGTCGGTCAGAAGGGCGAACATATGCGAGAGGTACTTGTGAGACAACTTTTTCGCTGATTTCCATGAGCCCGCCGTGTCCGTTGACGTTTTCCCTGAAGCTTCCTGGGCCAACGTCAACATAGGAGGAAAACCAGTAAAGCATTGAAGAACAAGTCATTCTTCCCCGATCTTATCGGAGAGCGTTTTCCCCTACGGTTCTTCGAACGCCATGACCTCGGCAAACACTCTTCCCATTGATTCCGTTCCGATGTTTCAAAGGAACGACGCCCAATCGGCATAACTCCTCATTCTCAACGTTCGTTAGTTTCGGTTTGACGAACGGTTGCACTTCCAACGTCCGAGCTTGAATGACACAAGCACGATCACGAATGCTCGACCGAAGCGCTTTCACTGTCCCACCGATGTTTTCCTCGTATTTGTGTTTAGGGCTAAATATACGGATAAACACACGGTTGGACACGACGTCCATGGCTGTCGGCCGTTGCATCTTCTGTCTGTGGTTTCGCGTTGTTTGCGCGCTGTCATCACAATAGACTGCGAAGACCTTGCCGACTTGATTCGAAGAGGCAGCCAAGTGTAATTCGATGATCAAAAACAAAGCTTCTGGAACTTCGGCTGCTTCCGACGTCGAGAGATCCAATGAATTTGAAGAGTTCCGAGTCGGGCTCGGTCATCGAGCGTCCACCGGCGAGAAAGTAATCATCGCTCCTCAAGCATGGTTCTGCAGTGGGTTGAGAAATACAGCGTTCCACCCGGTACCACATCCGCAAAGCGTACAACTCACCGCCTGTCATCGATTAATTGCCTGATTACCGAGTTTCCCGAAGGCTAAATAAGAGCAGCGCTATCGACGCTGCCAATCAACGATTGGCACCCACTGGGCACAGCTATTTCAGGAGAAATTTCTTTGTTGGTTCCTCCAGTACGCCACGCAGCAGTGGTCGACGGGCTAAGCGATGAGAAAACAATAGAAAACTAATGGTAGCAACAACAGCAGCAGGTGGAGTCGGCCGTAGACCGTAATTTAATACAGGCCGATGCGTAGGCAGGACACGATCCACAGCTGCCCATGGAAAGGAGGGAGGCCGTTGACAGCGTGACGAGACGATGCGATGTGTCAACCGGTGCCTAGTTGTTGAGAATGGCGACCCAATGGAACAAGGAAATTCTCCGTGGCCGGCGCTGCCAGAACCACCAAACCACGACGAAAAACCTGGCGGAGGAGCCTTTTTTTGAACTGAATCCTCGAGGGCATCGCGAAAAGCCCGATCATGGTACTCATCACTGCGAAGTCTTCGACTTCGTCGCAAGGGTTACAAACGCCGGTATGATATCCAACCTCTCAGCGAGCACGTTGAGCCGTATAGGATGGCCGGCATTGGATCTGTCGACAAGCGTTGGGCGTTCAACTGCGGAGGTCATCCGGTGTTCCTCGAAAATGCAAATTTCTCGCAATTTCTCCGCTGATGTCTTCATGTCTGGATCGCTCAAGCAGGAGTTTATCCGTCATCCGTAAACCACCGAGTCGTGGTTGTTTCGAAGCAGTCATTCGGTCTGCAACAACGAGTGCAACGCAGAAGCCGAGTTGGCTTCAATCAGGCGTTATCTATGGAAATAACAATGCCTTGTCAATCATTCGTGACCGGGGCGAGAAACTGTTACCAGGCAGCTTTGAATTTGATTCGATTTTCCCTTCCGAACCCGGGATGTCAACGAAAAAAAAAAACAACAACAACGGGGACATGAAACGAATGGAAAACGAAGTTTCTGCAACGTCTTGCTTCTCGTTTCTTGGTGGTTCTTCTAGGCAACGTTGTCGTCCGCGAAGCCGCAGTATCCGCTTTGACGAGATACGGGAAGAACCTTGTTTCTCGAAGCATGTTTCCATGTGCCAAAGTTTGTAATTTTGAGCAAAGCTAGTCACAGTTAAAGCGCGAGAGGGAATCACGACTTGATTGAAACGAAAAGCCGCACAAAGTTACGTCAAAATCCGGCAAGGCTAGAGAACAGGTAGGCGGCACTCGGGTCACGCAAGATTTCTACCATTCCTTCGTTCCAATCATTCACTCTCGTTTGCTAACCATGACACTAGTTCCGTGCCCCGTTTCGTCTACGACGACCAGCTCCAGTCTTTCCTTCAGTTCGGAATGTGGGAGTCTTCAAGACTGTCGCTTTCGCCAGAAAAACGAAATCTGCTCGCTTCCGCCTTGGGCGGTGATATGAATCCAGAATCTTGATTGACCTGACGACTGATTCCTTCACTATAAGAGGGCATCAATATGTGCCAATTATCAGAATGACTCACGGATCATTCATACTTCGGAGGTTGCCGACTGGAACTCTCTCCGGGAAATCCTCTTTAAGGAAGATACCTGCTTGAACGGGCAGGCTTCCTAACTCTTTGCCCCTTCTGGCTCAGCGTAAAAATCAAGAACGAGCTACCTTTACTTTCAACAATCAAGGATCGCCTGAAATAGTTGGATAAAGCCAATCGCTTGTTTTCGTTCTTGCTATTATGGGACATTTTGGAACGCGCGCCTGGCTCGTCCCGTTCTTGTAAAACAGGCATTTCGCCTCCGACTGCATTGTCGACTTGGGGATTTTGGGCACTCGTCATCAGCGGCCTCATTCGCGGAAATCAACTCGTCTCGGAGATCCGGTTTTTCCTTTCATTCAAAGGGAGTTTTCCTCTGGGCACGGAATTTCGTCTGACGCCGATGATTTTTTTGATGGATGTTCCGATGACCGAACAAACATTGGCAACGAATCAGGTTAATCAGGGCTCCCAATAGTGCCGACATTGGCGACCGGATCAAGAGAGCTTTGCGTCCGAGTGATCCAATCTCTGGGTACTGGGTCGATGGTTTGGTAGGACCGATCCATGAATAGGAGGAGTTGCTGTGGAGCGGATTTTCCAAACGTTTTGGGAAATAATCGGAGGAATGAAAAACCGATGAGCTCAAATGCTGTTTTGCGAACATGAGGATCAGATCGCAGAGAAGAAAACGTCATTCTGAGCCTCGAAAAGTCGTGGCACAAGAGCAGTTGCTCGAGAAGAAAACTTCAGGGGTGCGTAGGCGCTGTGATAGAGGCTCACGAGAAATTTCTCTGTCACGTTCCTATTGCCGAACATTGTCGGGCCTTCTTCAGACGGACCACCCGCGTGCACTGAGGGGTATATGTTGGGCCGATGCCGCAGGCACAGGTAGAAGGATTCTATTAGTACGAATTCAGTTTTTCCCGCCCGTGGCATCTAGCTTCAAGTTCGCGATGTCACTGTTTCGAACTCAATACATGCGAACACTTCATTCATAGTTGCCATTCCAATGGACGGAATTCCCGGAGTTCACTGTGTGGCAATCCGTCTCGCATTAAATACATCTCCATAGAATTAGCTGCAACAAAAAGTTACGCGCGGACGATGTTTGCGACTCGATACAGAAATTATTTTCCTTTTCCGTCGTCTCTTGAGCGACATCCTTCGCAACCCGCTCGCCCGATGGGACGCCCGTTGGTCAGACGACGTCAGTGGACTAGGCCTTGTTCTCTGTGAAAGAGATCGGCGATTTATTCCTCGGAACTTGTCCACCTGGAATCGTTCTAGTCGCACTTCAGCGGCTACTATCTGATGGAGTTCCAGAAGTTCGGAGATAACCTCTCGGAAATGACGAGGGGATTCACTTGCCGCGAGTCTAAACAAGCGTGATCAGCGCCCACGGAATTCTTCATTGAACTTCGGAACTTCCTCCCCGTTCCCTGCGTAACATGGGACGCATAAGGAACGGCGAACTCCAAGAAGTCACCTGAGATCCCTTCCGTGTCGATGATCGTCGGGACCCGTCTCGACCATGGATCGCGATGGAGCTCCGGCTTCGATTTTGGCACTGCGGCCACACTACGTGGAACACTCACTCAGTCAGTGTTTGAGGAGCGCAGACGATTGCTGTCAAAACGCTTCAATCTCAACCAATCCGGATTCATCATCCGTAGAAAGCCATCTTGACAAATCCTCTCGAGGAACATCACGCAGCGTGTGTGTTTGGTGAAATAGCGCATCTTGGAATCGAAGCCTTATGGGAAAAGCTTCCAAACAGAATACGACTTCGCACTTCACTTGACGATCTTCGTCTCGGCAGTCACAGCGTAAAACATCTTCACGACGATGGCCTTCTTTCGTTTCTGAAGGATGGAGCGTCCAATCTGCTGGGTCCCTAAGAAACAATTACGCGATCCTTCTGTGGTGGAAAATGAGAAGGGACTTGTCTTGCATGATTATCCCAACGTGAAGGACGTTGAATAGAAGTTTTTATGGAGGGATCGGGGCGACGGACCCTCCCGTGTTATCGTCCAAGGGTTGAAGGTTCAGCCATGTGGCGATGAATCTGGAAATTCACATGAATTGCCGATCGGTTCGCAATCGAAGCGTCCACCGCTGGAGGAAATTCGAAGTTCGGTGCGGAGGAGCGTGGCTGGTTGGAGGCAGCAGCTTGCAGACAAGGGTGTGGACGATGCCAGAATGTCTAGTGCATAGTTTCAAGCTTTCTGGGCAGTAAAGCGGGCTTCACGAACTCGAACGCACCGAGGGGAAGAATCTTGAGAACAAGCGTTTCGGCCAGAGTCTCACTCGAAGGAACACTGCGTGGTTTGTTCGTCAGGAGAGCTGTCAAAAAAGATTTGTGCACGGTTCTGTTTGGGTTTGATGGCTCACCGGAAACCTCGCTGATCGTAAGTCTCATCCGATTCGGCCTGATTTGGGCTCGCGTCCTGCTTCGCTCACCATCGCCTCGAGTGACACCGGAGGTCTGACCGCTCTGAAGAGCTCTCCCGATGCTGGAGAATCGCTCCGTGTGCTCTGATCATCTTATCGTTCGTCATATTTCATGATTAAAAGAACGCGGTCGTCTTCTTTTCTGGCCACTTGTGAGAATCGCGGATGGGAACTTGGAAGGATCCCCGTGGATTGCATCCATGAGAAACAAGTATCGAGTCTGGAAGTGGAAACGTGCCCTCGCAGTTGTCTACTCCGGAATGAATGGCATGTCGTCGTTTTGTGAATAAACATGTCGAGAGGCGCCGCGCGATTCTTCCTCTATCGTCTACCTCCATCGCCGTTCCAGCGGCGTGCTCTAGCTGTTCCATTCAGGCGGTCGGAGCTGCTCGGAGTATATTTTTGGGCCTCGCCCGGCCTGTACCAGCCTGGGGAAACGATCGAGTCCGAGAAACAGAAGAAAACATCCGTCGTTTGCTATTACGGGCTGCGTCCATAGTTGTTGACCCCTATCAATGACTCGACCACATTTGCATACTCAGATTGTTAGCGCTCGGGTGGTTCTGTTCGTTCTCCAGCTTGCGCGCAGCATCGAGCGCGCGGCGGGCTGATACTGGATGAAAAATTCAACGGCGTTGTGCTTCACCTCTGAGTGAGTGAGACTCCGACCCCTCCGAAACTCGTTCACTCTCCGAACTGCTCACAGGAATTGTGAGGTGAACTTGAAAAGAGGACGTCTCATGACCGAATCGTCCCATCGACCTCTACCTGACGTTGCTCTCATTATGAGAAGTGGAAGCAATTATCCGCGTCGCGTTCGAGCGGAAACGGTCAGTGCGCATGACAGTTCCGATGCTGTAATGATCAGTGCTTCAGCTCGTTACATCAGCTGTCGGTGCAGTCATATGAACTTCGGAAGCGTTTATTGCGATAACATTCGTCGAGCAGGATGCGGAAGTCCAGCCTTGTGAATGCCTGACCTCGGAGAGTTCTCTCCGGCGCGCTTCACTTTACCACAGTGGCTGGCAGTTTGATGTTTGCAACGTTGTCACTGTTGCTCCTGTTCCTGTGCACGCACGGAGAGCGATCGTTTCTACTGGTCGCCCGATCTTCGCGGGGGCCGAGGCGAGCGGAGTGTTCGATGGATTGAAACGACGTCCTAGCTCCCGGCTGGAACCGAAAGAGGGAGGACAATCGAAATAAGCGAATATTGGCTTCTGTTGATGACAACGCTAGTATCCGAACCTTGTAGTCCCCAGAAGTGACAACAGCTTCAATACTCGGAATGCATTTCCTCATTTCCTCGTACAAGGTCATCATGAACGCGACAATCCGTTCGAGTGTGCCGAATCGATACTGTGATCTCAAGATTCGAGTGTAATCCTGAGTCTCCCGTCACCGCTCACGATCTGCGATGAAGTCGTGATTGGGAACGCTTCTTTGCCGCTAGTCAGAAAATGCATTGAAACTGAAAACGATACCGGCGGTGAGCCGGTTTGTTACGGAAAACTTTCCGCGCTTACGAAACTTCCCTGACTCCGTCGCAACCCAGCTTTGATGATGCGCTCATTTGCTCCCAGATCTGAGTATTTTGTGATTGTTCGTCCGATTCCTTGAGGAAATCTTGAGAAATAGGATATCATCAAGGCTTCCTTCGGTTCGGCTGAACGCTTTCTCTAACGCGGCAAGGGACCAAAACAGTTAGATAGTCTTGGACGCGCTTGACCAGCCGTCATGGATGGTTCTCGTTTTGTGGAATCAATTTTTCTCTGATCGCTCATTATTTCTCTTCTATGATGCCCCGTTGTCAGCGAAGCAGCCGCGCGGCACGTATTCACGCAACAACTTCAGCTCTCTGCGATAAGTTGGTTCGCAACTTGCTCGAAGAGCCTCTCTTGCGAGGTGGTGCAGGGAAGGACTGGTGGAGAGATCCTCCGAATCACGAATTCGATCACGAAGTTGCTGGTTCTGGCGGATGTCGCGGGAACGTATGTCGACCATGCGTCTTGATGTACGTTTAAAAATACGCGATGTGACGCGTGGGGTGCTGGACCACTCCCTTCGAGGCATTGGTGGAGAAGAGTAGCTCGGGTTGGAGCTAAAGGAGTCTTTGAAAACTTACTTCTGCCACAACGACCGATCGCTGACATTCCGAGATCGATATCAAGAGCAAACTTGTGCTCGCTTGTGAAATGATGCGATGTGAACAGCTGATGCGGTTAGATTGCGTAATTTCCAACGACAGGAACTGTTTCATCTCTATGTCTCGTGGTATTTTGCGAAATTTGACGAAGCCCCACGGACAACAATGGTGATCTTCACAGCTAAGAGCCAGTGGAGCCCGGACGAATCTTCTGGAATCCCTTGGCTTGCTGCAACAGTAGTGCTCTGAGGAATTTTACGATACTTCGGCGGCGCTCGGAATTCATGGCGCTGTTGGATTCTTGCCGGACGAGCCCTGAGTCAGGTCGGGAACCATGGTTGGCTCAAAATAGAATTCGCACTCATCCTCGGGAAAGGCAGAAAGTTCATTCCTGGCCCACTACCTGGTGCAGTATTCCTTTCGGAGCATGAGCCGATCATATAATTCGACCATTTCTCATATATCGATCGCCATGCCCCGTTCTCCATGCCTGAGAAGAACATTCGAAACCATCGTTTGACCCGCTGATGCTTTTCCGACGAGCAGTCACAGTTTCTGAAATCTTCTGTGCGTGAAATGTTCATTCGAATCCATCGAAAATGCAATTTGGTGTCTCACAAACACCAGCCCATTGCTCTCTGCGTCAGGAGAAGCGATCGTTCGCTGAAAGGAAGATGCGTTCCGAGCTCGAACATTCGAAGGAGGTACAATCAGAAGAGCATGAATCCGCAACAGCATGATTACAATGGAAACGCTGACAGCGTGCGCAGATCGATCTGATCCTGCGAACTGTCTGATTTTCGATCAGAGCGGACATTTTTTCCGGATGTGCGAATGACCTTGAAATGAGCACTGCAGCGTTCAACTGGCTGCGTTCCAGTTGAACGAACGAACGAGGGTGCGAAAAACTGAACCCGCTGAGGTTCGCCCACAGCAAAATTATCCGAATGGGCGGTGCCGATTACATCTTTTACGATCGAAGATTACGCAGTCGATACGTTTAACGCTCATAAATTGAGTATCTTCACGGCGGCAACGCTATCGCGTTCGGAAATTCTGCATTCATTAATTTCGATTTTCGTTTGTTTACAGATAGCATCTGTACCTGCCCGTTCACGCGATGTCCAGCTGTAAGTTCTACGAATACTCAGTCCCTAATGACAGAAATGTTCCGCTGAGGTTTCTAGGGTATCTTGGTTTCGTTCCTGTACGGGTTTTGAGTTTTTCCAAATTTTCCACCGTGATCTGTGACAAGCCCCTATTGCTGCAAATTATTCCGAGCTAGAGAAGGATTCGACTCAGCTCGGGAGGGGGAATCAACATCGCGCGTAAATTTCAAAGGCAGATTGAACGGAGTGGGGCTCCGAAAATCCGATCACAAGGTGTCTTCGTGAGGATTATTTCACCGATGAGCAAATCCGACTCAGCGTTTCGGTCAATGTGCTTCCGAGTGTTTTCGGCCGCGCGAGAACTTTTCCACCGAGATTTTCATTCAAGACGTGTTCGCAATTTTCTGCCTTGGTGACTCACGTCGGCGTCAGCCGCAAAGGATTTCCTCGTACAACGCTCGCAACGATGCGCCAGTTACTGTTGCGTTTAATTACACACGTTCAAGCACCGGCGTATCGTTTCTTCTCCCCAGCTGTCTCGATAACAACGCTCGATACCCCGCGCGAGTGGATTCTCCCCAATCTTGGAACGGCGCGTGATCGTATGCATTCCTGACCGTCTAGCGGCGACGGATTCCGGGTGCGAGAGTTTGCTCAGAATCCTCGACTCGAGAGCACCGATTCCGATACGAGGAAAACCCGCGGGGTTCCTCGGTTGATTGAATGGAATCGTTGGGTGATTGAGTTCGGATTTTCCGACGACGTTGTTAATTCTGAGCGTAGATTAGATTTACCAGTCACCACGACTAGACGGTCAATGCATCGAACTGAGACATGGATCCCACTCTCGTCGACCGAGCTCGGAATGCGCTGCCTGCTCGAACAGAGATCCGCCGACGATGTGGTGGAGAAGATTGTCTGAGGGCTAGTAAACGAGTTTTTTTTTGACATCCGATGGAACCTTGATAGGAACAGTACATCCCATCTCGATATTTTCGGGACATCAACAGCCCTCATTGGGTCCTTGCTTCCGTCGATTGTTGATTTCATTCATTTCCTATCGATATTCTAATAGATGGAAAATATCAGAAAGCACTTCTGATGCTAGAAACAATTTGCACGAGCGAACGCTGCTCGGCTTGTCAGTATGAAGGCCGGGGAGGGTTTCTTCCTGCTTCAATCAACATTTCAACAGTCATCGCGCCGAATTCCGTCAAAGATCCAGCGTGAGCATTTAATTACAATATCGAAACCCGAGGGTTGACAGCTCGAGCTCATACCCTGCCCTCACTTGTGTAAAGTCGGCGCCGCTGAAGCGTGTCCAGTTCAAGAGGGATCGCAGTTACACCACTGATTGTTGTCATGTTGTCAGGAGCGGGACGAAAGTCAACGAGGCTCTAGCGTCTCCTCACGAACTTCTCCCATTCACCGCTTCGTGGTGCTCCAGCTGCGGTTACTTTGGTGCTGGCGAAAGAATGCTCTTTGTCGCCCGGCGACGATATCGGTATCAAAAAGGAAGCCAGACAGCGCACACAAGTCGTGGGAATTGGTTTCTTTCGGTCAACCACATTTCTTGCGAGGATGATGAACAAACAGGGGGAAACGAATTCGGTTTCACGTTTTATTGTCACAAACAGTCAGAGATCTGGATCTGGCCGATGTTTCATTACTTTCTGTAGGAAACGAGGTCCCAGGTTCTTTCACAGCTTCGATTCAATTTTCTGAATACATTTTCGGGATTCATTCTTCCGGTTTGTCCTTGACGAGGTAGCGTAGACAAGCCGTAGTGGCAATTTCAGGGGGGGGGTGAGTCTCGCCCAAGTGGTCCCTTCGGGGATCGATGAGTTTTGGTGAAACAGAGACGTTCCGCACAGATCGTTCGAGAACGGTTGATGGCGGAGACGACAGTCTGCGCACCAGTGGAACTTGGTGTGAGCGTCAGTGTGGAGTTTGTCAAGATTGGCAAGTTAGGTAAGAGCCGCGCCCTCTGGCGGCCTGAGAGGAAACCCTCTTTCTCTCCGGAACCTAGCGGGCGCCTAGACACACACATCATGCAGTCGGCGCCTCCGTCTCACACGCGATTCCACTAGATATGGATGCCATGCATTTACTCCGTCAACGTCTTCTTAGTGTCTGTGGGCTTTGAAGTCATTTGGACTTCAACGGCCATCGTTGACGGTTATGTTAGCAGGGCCCACCCGGCTCCGAAAAGACGGGCGATGCGGTTCACATCTTGCTGTATGTTCAGGAAGCGCACAAAAAAGAAATCCAAATCATCCGACAAAGGTAGCCGAGTGAAAGAGTCTGATCATGAGAAGCCACTGATAATCGCTGTCAAAGGTGAGCCGAATCCCCATTTCGTTCTACGTTCCCAAGAAGACGAACCTCGGAGATCCATTTTCAATCGAACCGATCGAGTTTTGCGGACTTGTGACAGATCTGAGGGTGCCAGTTATCCGCTCACGTAAACGACACACCGACCTGATTGTCTGACACATCCCTTGACCTCAGGTTCACATGTGAACCACGGCGCCAAATTAAGGATTTTCGGGGAGGTTGAGTGAACTTGGCTCGTTCGCGAGTCTTCCGAAAAATTCAGTGTGCGCCAAAGCTGACTTAGGAAAGCGCGTTGAAAGGAGCAGAAGGAGAGTGTAAACCGATTGACGGGCTCAAGGGAACTCTTCGCCAAAAAGATGTTCTTTCGACAAAATGGTTCAGTGAGATACTCACTCAAAGAAACTAATCGCTCGCCGTGCGGAAGTATGAGAATCGGGAAATCGAGAAAAGTCAGCAAACACCGGAACTTCTTGATAATGGTGATGATCCAGTCGAACGTCCCGTTAAGTTGAAGCCAACCGTCAACCGCGTAGATTGAATCTATCACGCCAGTAATTAGGCACGAGAATCCGATCGCTCAAGAGGGAGATCTGAGATTTCCACATCGCGACCTTCGCGGCCGCTCGCTTCTATGACCTGGGCCGAATGAGTGCACAATCGAGCGCCTCCTCACATGGTCTGGCAGTGAAACCCCGCTAATTTAACGGATTCCTCCTCCAGATTTGTAATCGGCTTTCCCACGTTCCAGTTCCGTTTGTGTCACATTATGAGGCCTCTACAATGAAACGAATGACAGATTTGTACCTCGTCCGAAGTTGAGCTGGACGACCCGAGATGAGAATCCTTGATTCTGGAAAAAACGTGCCGAACGAGAGCAAATTTTAACCCTGTACAGTGAAATCGATACAAGTAAAAGTGTTTTGATGGACAATTCTGAACCGAGATTTCACGCCTGAACTGTCCCGAAGGCCCATTGTTTTTGGCTTGTCAGTCATCCGCTCTTTTCTCCCTTCTCCGTTGACACGTTCGCGATGTTTTATGGCATGCCACGTATCGCGTCATTCGAACTCCCTTCGCGGCACGGAAGAGCAACGGACAACTCATGCAAACTTCGTAGCTCGCTTTCTCCCACAACACATCAATCAGTTGAGCACATCAATCCCGTTCGACAGACTTCCCTCGTGTTGATGTGTCCTCCCGTCTGTCGATTCGGTTGATGCGGAATACAAAGCGAATTTCTGAGATGCACAATAACTACAACGGCGTTCCGGCACTTGGAGCTCATATCAAGCACCTTTTGATTCTCCTACAGAACCCCGTTAGCCATCGTGGTTCACAGGCGCTTGACGGGACTTCCTGCACCTGACCCTGAAGGCCTCAGTTGAGACTTCGAACTTTGATGTGGTTGGGAGATCTGTGACTCCCGCTCTGCCGGCGCGAGGATTTCTTACGCAGTCAAAACAGGATCAACAAGACTTCGGACTCCGTTCAGCTCGACAGCAGCTCCGACTGAGCGCATGCACAACCTGTGGAAGGTTGCGAGCAGCCATGCGACTCGTGAAACCTTCTTGCTCGGGAGGCGTTGCGTTGATTAACACGGGATCTCAACATTGTCATGTTACGCTTGGCTTTGTAGCTGGCATCCATGTCGTAATTTGGCTGCATCTAGTTGTGCGTAACGATGAACCGAAGTCGCTGTGAGCACTCATCAGCTCAATGATAGATCCGGGGACGCAAGATTCATCGCAAGCGTCCCTTGCGCTTAGGCAATGACTGAATACTGTGGCCTGGACGCGTCCATCGCCACCCAGGAAACCATAAGAATGAAGTAGACGCTCCTCAGTCCGAAACATTGACATCGACGTATCAAGGCTCGCTGCCGGGAAATCGCTATCAACTCTGATTCACACCCCAAGAATTTTTTGACTCTCGCCAGTCGCAAGGTTTGCTGAATTTCTCAAGGCCCGCAATCCCATGGGAGGTTCACTCTGGCATTGTGGAACCACTTTCCGATCGCTCGATAGCTGCCATGGCGACGAAACAAGTGAGAAGCTCGTCGAAACATCAGTGATGCTATGAAAACATTGCGGTCCGACGTCGGTGTAAGTCTATCAATTTACGACGCATTGTTCGCGGTAACACCTCCGAAGGAAACCTCTGTTACGTATCTGAAGCTGCCGAGGTGTTTGTTCCGGTCTGCAGGCAGGGTTTCCACTAGCAATCCGAGCGTGCACTGATCTGCTCGGCAGTTTGCTGAGCTGGACAGAGCGCGGGAACCATCAAATCGTCCCGCTAATGAAGAGAGCTCGATAAGACAAGAATGGTGCCAGCCTTAAAGTCCATGGAACTGAGTCATCGAGCGAAAGCTCTCTTAGAGGCTCATTCTGGATCGGGAAATCCTTTTCGGTCAGAAGTCGATTCTGCTGAATAACCGAGTTGGAGAATCACAAGCAAAGCAGCCCATCCCGTCAGAATCAACGGCTCTGGTGTGGTCCGACTGAGAAAGTTCTCGATTCCAGCGAACTGGGTTGTTGTCATCGCAGTTGTTGTCGAGCTGGTTTACACAATGCCGCTGCCGGGGAACAGAATACATCTTCGGTTAACGGAACGCCCGTCAGTTTTCGGACCTGCGGCGAATCTAGAACGTTCTTGGAAGTCAGCCGCGAGTTGAACACTAATTCAGTTCGTGGGCAGAGCCTCAGTGCAGCCTGTGATGTCGTTGAGCAGATTGTTCTGATTCCCTCAGAGCAGCCGTGAAATATACCAAGGATGTCACTGTGGTTAAGGAAGTTCTCGCGGGCATCGACAGCTTGCAGAACACCGAAGAATCACGTCCGAATGGAAATTATTTCGAAGTGTCCTTGATGCTCGTAGCGAGCTCATCAGGGAAGCTATATGGATCGTGGTCCCGCATAGCTCTCAGTGACCTACATTCCATGTAGTGTGCTAGTGCAACCACCCTATCTATGCCTCTCTTTCTCGGAAAGGTGGTCCGAACAAGAGAACGTCAGAGCGGTGCAGGGCAGAAGTCTCTTCCAGAGAGACAAGCAGCGTCTGTCCGCATGCTCGGAATCGGTCGTGGTCGGGAGACTTTGTGCATCTTTGGAGACAGGCGGATTCTCCAGGTGCAACAAAGAAGGCGATCAGAGCTATGGAAGGTTTCAGGAATGCCCGAGTGCTCGAGTGAATCTGGAACTCTCCCGGTCGAGTGTTCCGGCCGAGAGCGAGGATAGTGTCCGATGTGGGATGAAAAAACGTATCTGCCGTAGCTGTCAAAAAGTTTTCCTCATCAAGCCGGGCACCAAACGACGCCTGTGTTTTGAGTGTCTGAGTAAGACTCCCGCTCCGATTCCCCCGATTTCGCGTTGACGTCGCGTTGCTCCAAGGCGCAGGTTCACACCCCACGGGAGCTGATCTGTACAGAAGAGGGTTGCATACTTCCAGTTCAGAGTTCTCCATAGAATCCTGCGGAGAAGAACTGGTTCCAACGCCAAGAATGAAGCAGAAGCGCATTCTATATTTACAGGCAGCGGTGGTGATGAAGCTGAGGGCGACAGCAGCCACTCATCATGTTCGTACAATCCTGCAACGGCATCCAATCCGGTCCTGCAAGGCGGCGACTCGTGCTATTCTTCTTCGGCTGCTTCGTCTCCCCTGCCACCCAGGCTAACTCTGAGTCCCGATGCGGGCTATTATTCCCCGGAAACGACGCTCAACCGTTCGGAAACGGGCTTCCAAGAGGGCGACTCTGTTGACTATGTCGAAGCCAAGAGCTTTTTTGCGCCGAGTTCCATCGCGAAGAGGAAGCCCTTGAGCGGCTCTCTGCTCTCCTTGACAAATTCTTCAGATCGGAGCGACTCCGCCGAAGTGGATTGGGCTTCTAGGCTCAACAACGGTTGGCTGCTTCCCTTCGATTTCGAAACCCTTCCGCAGAAAATACCGTTCGGTGCTCAGAGGGTCCCAAGTAGCGTTCCCTATAGGGATTTGCCGATAGTCAAAGATGAGCGGACTGTACGGAGCAGCACTCCGGCCAGTATGGGCCCATCGATGGTGTACCAGCAACGCAAGGTGAGAAGCATCTCGCATTCTCAAATTCGGAGACCAATCGAGCCGATACCGGATTCGCGAGCTCAATCCAATTTCACCCGAGCACTTCCTGAATTCGAGATGATGTCTGACCTCTCATTCCATCAAAGCTGCAGAGATCTCCATCGATAGATGCTCTGACGAAGCCAAATAGCAATCAGCACCGTGACGCTCTCAGCGAACTCCTTGATCTCTACGCAAGCCTTGCCTTGGACGACGATGAAGATCTCTTGGTGCGAGCGGAACGAAGAGACCTCCCGGAGAAATTCCAGAAGAGTTGGAGTTCCAGGTAAGCTATCAGCCCTGCAGACGGAACGACTTTGTCGAAATTCTTAATCGTCGGGGCCTGGGGAATGCGCTTCAACGATTCCTCGAATCAATACTGCTTCCGCTCTTGCTGCTTCCATTGTTGTTCGCTGAAACGCCCCGCGACGCCAGTATCATTAATTCCTGGCGGAAAAAAACCGACTGCGGCTTGTTTCTCGGGTTGTAACGACAGTCTAGCCCATTTGTGACGGAGCGAGTTTGCCAAAAGCGAACAACTGGGTACGGGTTTCCAACTGTTCTGAGAAATTCAAGGAATCTTTGGAAATGCGAATGGCTGTGGCTTTCGCAGCTCTTTGCCGTCTTCAGTTCGAGAACCAGAGTTTCCCCGCCTCTGAAATGTATTGCTATCAGAAGCTCGAACTGCTTACCGACGTTCCTTTCTCGGCAGGTCCAGCGAGCATTCGACCTCGCCCTGTGTTTCTCCAATCAGAAGACGGACGAGGGCACCGCCGACGAGACGTTCAGCCATTCCGGACCGGATTCTCGACGATCTAGCGGCGCGACGGTTCTCAGCTCAGGAGCGTCTCGTTCCGACCGATTACGAGCCGCGCGCGCCAGATTCAGTACCCCTGCCCAAAGGTCATAATCTACCGCAGCAAAGCTATCTTCAGCTGAACTCGCTGTATACCCCACCGATGGTGTGCCCTTGCGTTGGACTGATGAACGTTTTCAATGAGCCCGACGTCGAGAAGGATGACGTCCTCTACCGGCATATCAGGCAACAGCAATGGAAAACCCAAGAAGAGCAGCCTCCCATGGGAATTCCCCTCCAAAGCCCCGTGTCACAACTCACCAGGAGCCACTATTTGACCGCCAGCAAGCGAGAGATGAGGACAAAGTTCGTTTCAACTCGATAGGATCGCCCTCACTATATTTCGGCCCAACCCCCAAAATCCAGAGAATCTCGAGCGAAACGAAGATTCTCCTTAGCTCACGCATGCTTGCCTTGCAGATATAACACCCAACCAACCTCCACGGCAGATCCAGTTCAGGACGACATGGCTGTCCGAAGACTGAGAAAAGATACTTTGGATGCTTCAAAGTTCACCCAAGTCACGCGAGTTTGAGCTCAAGGGTCGCTTTTATGGTTTGAAAGTTCCTGGATGTGCGAAAGAATCCGTGTGCATCATGTGCCATGCTGTACTTTTTTGGTTAAGCTAGCATCATTTATACACGTTGTTGAGCTATGGGATTCCCGAGACAGAGGTTCCGGAGAAGAAACGAAACTATTCATTGTTAGGTGTGCTCCCTGTACATATCACTCCATCGTTGCTCGATAGACCGTAACATTCGCTGGTTATGTACAATTGGAAACAGATCAAAAGAGGAGGAATAAAAGAGGATCGAATTTCGGCGAATCTATTCGTTACATCCCTTTATATAGAATGCAAGCCTCCCATCAAGATCGGCCAGCTTCTCTGAAAACATCGCATCATTTTTCTCGCAAATATCACAGAAGTAACCTCGATTCAGTTTGATAACGTCCTGAAAACACTGATCTGCGACCAACACAAGGTTCGCCCCCCGGAAATTCCCAGGTTGGAGGGTGCCACCATGGCACACATACAAGAAGAAAGCTTTCATCGTCGAGAGTGCGACACGATCCGGATGCATGATCCTGGAGCCATGTGTCTTGCTCGAAGACAATGATTCCAGTGATACCGATAACATTCGATTTCATGCACCAAGTTAATCAGCCTGAGGGGCGTGTCGTTGGGGGGGCGGGGGCTGGTGGCGACCAAAAAATGGGGAAGATGTTATTCGAAACAAACCGAGCCGCGATAGCTGTCCTAGTTTTTCAGAAATACCATTTTCTGTGATATTCACTGAGTGACACAATTTCGAAATCTGACGATCGACCACCCCAGTCCCTCGGATCCATTCTATTGGCTCGAAAATATCTTTCCGCGAGCTGCGGACACAAGGAATACCTTTTTGGCACCCGCGAAATGAATACGACCACCCTCAAATGCGCTCATTGAGCAGACACGAATGTGTGCTCGATGTTGAAGAAAAATGGGTAAATGGAGCATAAAGGGGTTCTCAGCGCTTCGGGCTCGAAAACTGACTTGGTTGTCGTGATGAGACCGAAGCCCCGCGAGAGCTATAAACCTCTGAAGAGATCTGAAAAATGTGAAGTCGTCGTTGGTCTTGCCGAAAGTGTTCTCATTCCACACGCAACTTCTGACCCCGATTTTCTTAGCACTCGTTGGGTCACTGTTCAACCAATATCTTCTCGTGAGGTATATCGATTTCGAAGTTCTTTGTTTCAATTTGAAGCCTGCGAATGTAGCTCGTCGGCGAATCAAAATGGTTGCAGCCGGACCCTGTCTTCCCGAGGAGATCGCTAACAACGGCAAACGACTTTCTCCACACCGATTCAATTTACTACGGATTCTGAAATATTCCTCGGGCTCGGAACGCCGATGTTTCTAGTTCACTTTTGATAGCAGCTCATTGTTGACACACTAGAAAAGAATGGAGTCTCTGGCTCGATCTGGCTTGATCTGGGGACTTGAAATCAGTTGAAAACCGCGAGTCCTGAGAACTATCTGAACAGGGAACGAAAACATAGGTTCACCATAGAACCGATTTCTCCTCGTAAGAAGGATCGATTTCGATGCGATTCTTCCGATTCTTTCGCTGATGAACGTGGCTCATTGGTGATTCGAGAGTATCGACGCCGGACCCCGTTTTTCTCAGAGGATCCCTGATACAGGGATGAGAAAAGGTATTCCCTCAGATTCCGTGCGAATTCTTGAATGTCCAGTGATCGGTTCAAAACCGCGAGAAATGGGGAAGTCTCTGGAAAATCCCCTGTTATCGGTTGGCAAACTTCAATTTCTCAGAATCGTACTTCATCCAATTTGGCACCGCTATTAAACTGATTTCTCTCCTACCACTGCAGCGATTTACACGTTTTTTTTTTAGCTGTAGCCGATTGATGCAGCGAGGAATTGAACTAGAATGACAGTGTCCGGACTCCGTGACTTCGAGGAAATCGTTGGTGACCAGGAGTGAAAATTTTCGTTTTTTGATCTCAGATTTTGAAATATTCCATGTTGTCAGAATTCCTTCGCTCAAGTTCAGTTTCAAGAGCCCTTCGTTGTCCACATGAAAACGACCCACGCGTGTGTTGGCGGATAAATCCGGAGAATGCAACGATACCACTAAACCCTCTGTGTGGGAGATGGAAAACGACGTTGTGCCCGATGTTTTTTCGATGTATAGCTCGAAGCCTCCTCTACATGGAGGTCACTTCGGTTTAGGACTGAGTGCAAAGAAGCAAAGTTATGCCCCGACAGAGGATATCCACAACTTTACCTTGGCATCCCCCTTCAGAGAACATCCTTCGAATGATATTCGAGGTCCCGGAATGGTTTCTTATATGGACTCTGGAGAATGGATTTTCCCAGCCTGGAGACAATGAGGAACGATGGCGGGAGCCAGAAGTGCTGGCGCTCTCAAAGATCGACCGGGAGTCACTTCAACTTGCGAACAGGACGAAGGAAAGCACGCGCACTCTCAGACGCGGTTCCGCGTCAGTTCCTCCTTCGCTCTGTGGTCCCGCGTTCCCGAGCGGATCACTGAGGTCACTGAGTCTGGTTGACAGAATGCTTACCCCCACCCACTTTTTTGCTTACCCACTGCGCTACTGAGAGGAGGGAGATGAATAGTTACCCGCAGTTGGGGGTCCAATATGTAGTCGATGAGTTCATGGGCCTCACGCGTTCGCTCATCTTGCGCGGATTGATCTTCGCCCTCCCACCTCAGGAATGCCGTTTTCATCAACCATGATTGAAATCATATAGATATCGCTTCTTTTAAATGAGCGCTCGAATGAGTTATGGCGGCAACAGGCAACAACGCATCGAGCGGCGATCACGACACTCGAAATGAAGCGCGGCTCTCGCTCCGATGGCTCCAAGAGCATCGGGCAAACAGAGCGACTCGACCGGCAGGTGTCGGAAGTCAGAAAAATTCATAGAATACATACATTGTTTGACTTGGCGGATGGTGAGATTTCGAAAGCCTTGTCGACATTGTCTCCCAGCAATTGCCTTTCCGGGAAGCGTTGTCCGCCTCGAGCAGTACCTCCCTGGGGATGGCATTTTCATGGTCATAAACGTTATTGACCGTTCCAAATCGAATTCATATTTCACCGGAGAGATATGAGTTTCAGTGTGAATATGATCAAGATAAGTTTGAAAGCGGCCGTCACAGATCAATCCAAGGTACGCTTCGGGCGACAAATGAAGAATGGATTCGGGATGAGGAGTGTCGGAAAACGGACCCTGGCTTTCTCAACCCAGTAGTAGAGCTCACGAGGGCATCCAACTGACATGGAAGGATTTGCTGTTTGGTCGGTCGTGAGTGCTACCTGGGTGAAAACCGAGGAACCGGTTCGATTTCAATGGTGCTCAACCCAGCTGATGTTTTGATACCGCTGCGCACGCCAGTGAGGGATACCTCTGGTGTTCTGGCCGCCCCAACTTTGCAGAATAAAGATCACTCATCGGTGAAAGTTTTCCATGCTGATGACAGCGGCATGTGGAGCTTATAGCCGTCACTTCTGATTTTGATAGCGGAGATACCGAGTTTCCTTTCGGTACTATCGGTAGAACCAATCTTATCTCGCAGATCTCGTCCCTCTCCAATCTAGCGGACCGATCCCCCTCGCTGGCATCTCCCTCTTTGGTCACCTAAAGCGGCGTGTTGACGGCCGGCGCCGCGTGGGCAATACAAGATGCTACGAGCTGTGGCTTCTTCGCGCATGCTCGCGCTAACTCAATCGACCAACAGTTCCGCGCTGATCAGCAGGAACGTTTTGAGACGCGTCATGTCATCTTTCTTGATTGAAGATCCGAAGTATTGCTTCCTCAAGGATCTAGGCTTGCAAAGAAGCAATCTTGGCGGCTTCAATGGTGAATGGATCGGAACTGGAAAGGTGCGTTTCCTACTTTTGTGTGTCTTGATGAAGGCTTCTGAAAGGTCGCCTCCTTCGTATTTCCAACTGACAGAGATGACAGGCTCTCAGTGGGTGATCTCTCAGTCTCGAGATTCTCGCGGTACATCAAACTCGAGGTGTTCAAACCGCCCGGTGTCGAAGAACAGGGCTTCGGGGGATAATTCGAAGTTCGGGGATTCTCCAAGTGTATATTCTCGATGCTGCCCCTGAGAAAAGCCCGCGGGAACCCCAACGTCGCTGAAAGTGCTCAACAACGGTGTTTCGACCCCCCACACAAGAAAAGTTTGGAGGTAACGATAGAGGAAGTCATCTCACTCGCTGATACCACTTGAGAGAGAAAAGTCTCCGAAAGCTCCCACCAAGGGCCGAGCATCTCAATCGATGGCGAAACTCGAATGAGATTGTTGGGAGTCCCGATGTCTCGCCTACCTTTCTGTCTCCAAATCGTTTCCTTAACGAGCAGGGTCGACGCTAGAAGGTGGATGCTCACGTTTATCGGCAGGAAAATCTCCAGTGCTATCAACTGTCTTATCTCTCATCTTACTCACTCCGGTCTGGTAGAATGTTACGAAATCTCGGAACAAGCTAGGTTGTCACTGACAGAAGTTCTCTCCATGAACCGAAACTCCGACCAGATACACGAGGAAAAGAGAATATTCATCCGATGAACCGCTTCCTCAGTCAACCAACTCATTTGCGTGTGCGATCCTCGAGGTCTAAGAGGCGATTACACCAGACAGCCCCGCTCGGTGACATATCAAAGCGTCCGAGGCTCCGTTGCCGATGCCGCTAGGCTAAACTCTAACGTTCTCTTGAAAACCAACAGCCTTTGGTCTCCGTTTGCCCCGCGAACAACAAACCCATCGCTGAAGTCACGAGCGTGACTCTGGATGAGTACAACTCGACAGCAAAGGCCACTGCTGAGGCATGGAGCGTGTTTGCAGATCTCACAGCTCCCCAACGTGGCGAAATCGTTCGACAGATTGGCGAAGCTCTACGAGAGAAGAAAACTCAGCTCGGGAAACTGATTTCTTTGGAAATGGGCAAAATAGTGCCCGAGGGCGAAGGTAGAACTTCATATAGTAGAGCCTCGATTTTTCATTCGACATACTTCCTCAAGAGCTCCCAGATGCCCTCGACAGTTCAGTGGGGCAGACTTGAACAACAGATGGACATCATACATTGCTCATACTTGTCCGAAAGAGCCGTTGGAATTACTGACTCAGAACAACAACAACGGCGTTCGTCTGTAACTCCGCAGGTGAAGTTCAAGAGTACATCGACATCTGTGATTACGCCGTTGGACTATCCCGTATGCTGGAAGGAAAGTCGTTCCCCTCCGAAAGACCGGGTCACTTCCTCCTCGAGCAGTGGAATCCCCTCGGGGCGATCGGCGTGATTTCGGCGTTCAATTTTCCCGTCGCTGTTTACGGCTGGAACAATGCCGTCGCCATGGTTTGCGGGAACACGATGTTGTGGAAAGGAGCCCCCACAACCCCACTGTGTGGAGTGGCTGTCACGAAGATTGTTGAAAAAGTGAGGAGCATTTCTCTCCAAGCAGTTCTGTTTTAACAACTCTATTCATCGTCCCTACCTGGAACTTCTACCTGGCCTGAATGATGATTTCGTCGAAGGTACTGGCCGCTAATAAACTCCCGGGAGCCGTTTGCTCCCTGGTAACCGGGGGAGTGGATATCGGAGAAGCGATAGCGAAGGATGAGAGGCTGCCTCTGGTTTCCTTCACGGGGAGTTGCCAAGCTGGACAGAAGGTAATTCACGTGGAACATGCATACGCTCAGATTCTTCGTCCTGAATCAGTATCAACCCCAGATTCTGAGTTCGATCACTATAGCGGTCTGCCGGATCGATAAGGCGTCCTTGGAGAGCCTCGCGAGAGTTTTCCCTTGCATTTAGGTGGGCACGGTTGTTCAAGAGAGATTTGGGAGAACCGTGCTGGAACTCGGGGGTAACAACGCCATCATCGTCGACGAGACGGCCGATTTGGAGATGGTCGTCAGGGCGACCTTGTTCGCCTGCGTCGGAACCGCGGGCCAACGCTGCACCACAACCAGGAGATTGATCGTACACGAGAAGGTGAGTTCTGCACGGCCGGGGAACAGCCACCGTTGTCTTTGTCAGGACTTTGGAGCCTCGTGTGACTTCCAATAGAGGAAGTAGGCTCACCGCTGTTCCGGCTTGCAGGTGCACGACAAGGTAGTGGAGCGTCTCAACGCTGCCTACGGACTCGTCCGCATTGGAGACCCCCTAGAAAGCTCAACCCTATGTGGTCCGCTGCACAATCCTCAGGCAGTGGAAATGTTCCTCCAATCCGTCAAAGAAGCTCAAGCGCAGGGCGGGAAGGTGATATTTCCTCGGGATTCCTCCCCAATCATCGAGCACTCCGCGCTGCTGGACGAATCGACAAATATTCGAATACTTTCCTCAGATTCTGCGGGGCGGAAAACGGATTGAAGGAGCCGGGAACTTCGTGGAGCCTACCATCGTAACTGGGTTGAAGCACGATTCCCCAATCGTACACAAGGAAACCTTCGCCCCGATTTTGTACATTCTGAAGTGTTCTTCCATCGACGAGGCCATTGCGTGGAACAATGAAGTCAAACAAGGCCTGAGCAGCTCACTGTTCACTCAAGATCTCGGAAAAGTTTTCAAGGTTTGTCTGACATTCTTCCGCCGCGGAAGTTCTGTAGCTCTGAAAGATGATTTCCTCAAATCGCCTTGTCATTCTCGGTGAGCAGTGGATCGGACCCAAAGGTTCCGACTGTGGAATCGTCAACGTTAACATTCCGACGAACGGCGCTGAGATCGGAGGAGCCTTTGGTGGGAACAAGGTAGGGATGTGACGGCTAAAATATTCAATTCCATATTCCCTCCCGTTGTTGGAGGTCGTTGAGACTACGGTTCGGGCTTCCTTACAGCACACTGGCTGGGGTCGCGAATCTGGCAGCGACTCGTGGAAACAGTATATGCGGCGCTCGACTTGCACGATCAACTACACCAAAGACCTCCCGCTTGCTCAAGGCATCAAGTTCGAATAAACCTCCTGCCAATAAAATCCGCATTATTTTCGAACTCTGTTCGCACTTGTCCCGGAATCGAGCCATGGCGTCCACGTGATTTTCTCGCCCCTTCGTATCTTGGAAGAAGTTCAAAGAACTAAGGTTTTCGAGGATTTTTTTTATTCACCTCGACTCACCACCGAGCCATGAGCCACCACGTGAGCCAAGATCCGAAACCGATGTTGTTGCAAGGGTGTCTCACATGAAATTCGAGAAGATCTGGAAGTGCTGCGACTAGATCCGAGCAGGTATGAAAATCGGGGGAGCGGGCTGGAAATTTCGCCGCGTCCAAAGTCCTTGCAGCGCGAGTACCGGAGCGATTTGCGATGAATATCCAAGACCCACGACGCCGATGGAGGCCGCTCCTCTCAATAATTTCTTCTCGAAGACCCCTTCGGTCAGTCCAAGGAGCGCGAACACAACCACGAGCAGGCCGAGTGTGAGCTACAAGAAAAGCACGATTCGTCAACCTCTCACAGAACTGAACACCAAGCCGACATTCACAAGAACTACACGTCTCCGGGTAAGCTCCATTCAGCTCTCGTTGGACTCGACAGCACCGGCTCACAGCTCACCTTCATCTTGGTATAATCGGGGGATTAATGGGGTGGTCACCGAAAATGTGCCGTTTCTGTGACCAGAAGCCATTATATATGGAGCAGCGGCTGAGAAAAGGAAAAGGACGGTGAGCGTGACTGGGACCGCCGTCCACGCTCCAACCAAACGATGTCGTATTGTGCAATCCGTTTTCCGCACCGATTCAAACACCCCGTTCGCGATCACGAGAACCTCGAGATTCCGATTAAGAAATGATCTGCTTTGTTCGCGGCTAGAGTGGAGTCGGCGGCGACAACAGAAAATAATTCCTTCCTTCTTTATCAATAGAAGGTCGCCGTGGAGCCTGAAATTCTCGTCAAATATCTAGTAACGGTTTCGAATCGATGACTTCAATCCGCCTGATTCGATGTCCGCTCAGACGTAGACAGCAGTTTTCCGAGACAAGTTCAGAAGGGAGCGACTTGTGAAGACCGTGAGGGTTCCGCTCTTCCGGATGGAACTCTGGTACAGAGGATATTCTTGAGGCTTGTCCTACCAGCAATAATCCACATTAGTTTAGGCTTCTTTTCGGTGATTTTCTGAGAACCAGTGCTGCTGCAAAACTGAGCTGCCGGAGTGTCAGCCAAGTCTTTCGGGAGATTTTCTGGCCACGAAAAAATCGCATTCTTCGCATCTGGGAGGAAACGCCGAGTCAGAACCCTTGGCAGGCGTGTTCGACCTTTGTAGTTAGAACTTCTGAACCAGGATCCGAGACTATTCGCTGTGTCTCGGATGAATCTGAAATGATTCAGATCGAAGTGCAGAGCAAGGCCAGAATGTTTCGCCTGAGATCCGAGGATAAGACTGACGGCGGCGGGTGCAATGAGCGAAGGCACTGCGAACCCTCGGAGCTTGGGCTCACAGAAAACACAAAAGATGCAAATGATGGAGCCAGAACTCTGGAGGGAAAGGAGCAAATGAATTCTGGTTGACCATCGGCCAGGAAAACAGCTGTTTTTCTCCGAAGAAGGTCTCGCTCAATCAGAGGCCCCGATTGCTCGTTAAATTACGAGCATTCATTGCCGTAAAATTGGAACGGATGGAACGGATCATGCTCCTGCACTACAGGACGGTGGTCGGAAGTCGGGTTCTTTCTTGCTCTCTCTCCTTGTGCTCATAACTCTTTTTCGTGACGTCCGTGAATCGGTGAAAAATAGAATTTAGCTAATCGGCTAGTGAAATATTGTTTTTTTTTCTTACTTTTCTCGAAAAACTGATCAACAACGCACTGAAGTCGACCGATCGAGTCCGGTAGTGCCAAGGTCGACGCCAGATAGGATGCTGCTCAAACGCCCAGCTCTTCCAGATTTCTAGCTCGGCATCTGTAAAAAGGGCGAACGATCGTTCCAACCTTGACGTCAATATCGAACTCCTGGCAAGATCGCGTCCGCTTTAGATTTCGACCCGTAACTCCTAAGGCAAAGAGTTCTTAGGTTGGTCCTAACTACCCGA
>JAQZDE010000024.1:0-125000 GCA_037576195.1 Phytoseiulus persimilis | reverse complement strand
TCTTGCATGTCTGTTGTGCTCTGTTAGCGATGATGTCGCGGAAAACTTCGGCGACGAGAGAAAGCCCGTCGACGAGCAACTACAACCATGTAACGAGCGGGAGGAGATCTACCTCTAAGGAACAGTTTTATTTAGCGAGCGCATATCTTCCAGCCATTCGCAATCACGATCAGCTTTCTATCTGGGATCCCATAACCGTGGAAAACTGCACGAATCCGTGGAGAAGATTTCACCGATCTCGCATATCAGCGAGGGGAGCATTGCTTCGGGAATAGCGGGGTTCGAGCGATAAACTAGATGCCCACGATGAAACTTTTTTCGCAGCTCCCAGTACTCTTAGTTGGCTTGTTCATCCTTGGCACGTCAATTTTCTCCAGATTAAACAATGCAGCACGGTACGAGCGAGAGAATTATTCAGTGAGATAAGATGCAGTCGTCACCATCCGCGGCTTGCACAGATCGCCAAGCACTTCAGCGGAATGAATGACCGGATGACTGCGTTTTCACGAACCTCATCCAGTTTGGAACGGGAACTTCGGTGCGGAATTTCGCGCCCAGTCTGTGCTGGAGAGATTCGTTGCCCGCAGAGGCCGCCATGACCATCGGTGCTCGGCTCATTTAGATAAAACTGACGGTTGAAGCTACTTGGAACACCTTTCCTCTCTGAGTTGTCGCGACCCTCTAGGGATGAGGAGACAAGGATGAAAATAACGGGCATTTCTCAACGATCATTAGCTCAATACTCACTACTCAATATCTTCAGAGACGTTCCAATCAATCAGAGTCCAATCAAAAGATGATCAATAGCGAGATTTACTTCGAACGAGGAAGCTGTCTCGGGATCGAGCGAGAGTTTCGGCGATGAGACGATCCTTGAAAGGACCGTAAGGTACCCCGAAACATCCCACAAACGGGCAGGAGCACCTCGAAGCGTCGAGGATCGAGTTCAGTTCGACGTTCAAAGCAGGCTGCGTTCCGCCAGAGATGACATGGGGCGAGGCCGGAGCTCGGTTAAATGACTTTACGCATCTCCGAGAAAACTCATCCAGAAGCCCAGTTCCCTTGCAGGGTACTTCTCTTATGATGGGGGGAAGTTTTCCCCACGAGGGCCGGACGACTTAATCGCTTCTGGAAGATTTGAGGTTAGAGCCAGTGTTTCCACCGCTTTGCGCTTTCGGCGGACGAACTCTCGTCCGGCGGCCAGGGTCCTCCAGAAATAAAGTGGAAAAAAAACACAGTGATTCAAAAAGCATGTTTCGGGCGAAGAACACAGTGTCTTAATTTTTCGAGAGGAATCGTCGAATATCATGGTATTCCGCCGGAGCTCGTCGACTCGGAATATTGTGGAAAAACATGGTGATTTCGAAAGCGTTTCCCTCAGTGTAGCAGCGTCGGTGTTTCTTTATCGTCGACTACCGCGTTAGCTATGCGTGAAGTTTTTCATTGCCGCCGCCGCCAACAACATCCCCACACCTCGGCAAGCCCACAATGACTGCGGACAGCACACAAACTCACGGACCACTGGGCCAGCCAACAGTTAGAGGAAGAATCGGATGGCCTGACTGACAAACCCTGTGATGGGCGAATGATCTTCCGCTCTGCAGACTTACTTCTTTATGACCAGATTCTTAGCGGGAAGAGTTCTCGTGAACAAGCGAACGAGCGTTCGAGCAGAATCCAACCCGTGCAGTCTGAGCGATTCCGGGGTCGACCGATGCACCGCTTGTACACGTGTAGCACCTGAGCCAAGTCCATCTGAGTTGGAGATCGGAGCTCCGTTACAGACTCTACGGGGAGCTCCACTCGCTCCGAGGCACAAAGCGCCGAGAGCAGACTCCATCATCAGTCATTCGAATCATTGAGCCTGCAGTCGCTCACGGAATCCATCACTTCCACGACTTCGGCGGAACAGGAAGACGATGCTGGTCACGGTGGGACACGGAAAACTGAATGAGCCCGTAGTAAGCAATAATTAAGGTCCGTTCCGCGCTCCGCCAATTCGCTGAACGACGTGTGCTCCTTGATCCCTCATCCTGTAGTCCTGTCTCTCGCTAGATTGTTGGCCTGATAGTTGGCCTGCGCTCAGAACTGTCCTCGGGTCTCAAGTCTCACAATGCACGAAACTTCTGAACCAAAATCTCTCAGGCGCCAGCCAGATCGTGAGAGGAATTCCGCGAGACGGCGGAGACAGAATGAAGACATATAACAAGAAAACCGCTGATAGTCGGTCTGAGTTTAATCGATCGATTGGGCAAAATGTGTATGTTTCGCGATATTCCGACTTCTATCCGACAGACGTGCAGCGAGATCACCGAATAGCGAGCTGAGCCATCGACCCCGAAACTGTGGTTCTCTTCCGAGCGGCTTCGGAGAGACCGATTGAAGGACTGACGAGCGAGCGAAACAAGAGTTTTCTGCATCCAGACATCATAATTTAGGGCCAGTTTTATGTCTTCGTTCTTCGGTCGATGTATTCGTCGTCGAAGTGGCTCTGCGGTGACGGCAGCACTTCTCCTTCGGACGAGGTACCCAAGGAGGGAACGAACGAACGCATTCGAGAGACGATTCCCTGCCCATCTTATGACAACCGTTCCCGCCACGATCTGACTCCATCGTCCACTATGACCGTATCTGAATCCCACAGCGCCGGAGTCAAACGCTGTCTTCCAGAAAATTACTCCGACAACGCTTACCTCGAGGAAGCTAACTCCTCAAATTGTTCTTGGTTTCTGTTGCGTCTAGTGTCATACTTCTCGTCGTCGTCATAAACGTCATGATCGTTGTCGTCATCGTTGGTAACGCGGCAGCTTCAGCGGCGGGAACTAGAGACACAAAACTTCCAGCAGCACATCATTGATTTGTTCGAAACATTCGGTGTCAAAGTAGCGAGAGAAGCGGCAATCGCTTTCCGCCAACGGCCTCAACGATGTTTTCCAACATTCTCCCGAAGAAACCCAGACGCCGAGCATCCGAACTCTGCGCCATACGGAGCGAGACCTGAATTCCATCGAGACTTGAAGCTTTCGGTGGTGACGGGCAGATAGACAGACAGACGCAGGAAGGGCCGAGTCAGATTCGTACACCTAATTTCTTTGTTTCTCAAATCTAGCAGAAAAGGGGAACTGTCAGCGGATTTTCGAGCTGCTTGAGGAGCTATTGGACAGTTAGTCGACGCACCCAGGCATTTGCGAAGAATGGAAATCCGAGAAATATGTTCGCTTCCACGGAACCGTCAATTGAAGGGTCACGACCCAGGCAGGGAGTTTAGAGCCGGAATGAAGTTGTGGGCTCTTTTGCTTTGCTTGATGATTGTCACATCTCAGAGATCTACGAAGCGGACTCGGGTCTGCCGTGGTAGCCCACATGGTTTGTCGTTTTGCCAGTCGGTCGGTCGGTCGGTCGGTCGGTCGGTCGGTCGGTCGGTCTGTAGGTAGGTCTGCCTGCCCGCCAGTCTGTCGGTCTGTCTCCCGGCCGTCCTGACTCGGACAAGACATATGATCCGGGAAAGCTGTAGAGACAGATAGATACTCTGAGGCCGAGCTCCGGAGTCAATAGAAACAGAGCGGCAGCCGCTGACAAATCACACCCTCTCAGAAGCAAACTGCCTGGCAAACACCACCAGCTCTAGCGCGGCAGCGGTGGCGAGCACCACTACAAATACGAGTCGGGTCTCGAGCTAGAGTTGTCTGGTTGGTTGGCTGGCTTCACCGAGTTTCAGCCAGCGAAGCAGGCAAGCGAGCGGGCATCCTGTAACTCGGTGACTGAGTCGATATATTGCTGCTATTCTATATCGCCTTGTGGGCTCGGTCGCTTTTCTCCACCGTAGTCGTGAGTGACTGCGTGCCTGGCTGCCTAGATGGTTTCAGACGCCAAAAGGCGCGTGCCGGTCGCTTTTCGTGTTCTCAAATTGTCCGCTCTCCAGGCGACAGTTCCAAACCTTACTATTTACTTTTCGAACAGTGACTGAACGTCGAACACTAGATGTGAAGGTTGATCGCGCACTGTCCAGACCCAAAGAGCGAGCGCGGAGCCGCAAGGCTTGCGCAGGACGGAACCGCCTAACCCTGGTTGCGACAAGGCGCGCGGCCTGGCATGTCTCTCCAGATTGTTGCAATGCGACCATCAAATCAACGATGCCGGAGTCGTCTGGCCGCCGCAGGAGTAGTCGCTCCCCAGCCAGTAGTCGTTGCCGTAAATCATCGCGCCCGTCCCATTGTGGAGGATGCAATATTTAATAATGAAACGTCGCTTATCCAAGTTCAATTAACCAATTACGGTTGTTGCTGGAGCTCTGCTCGGCATTAAACAATGCGGCACGACAGCTGGCTTATCGCTGAATGAGGGATTTCAGACTGTTTCCACGATTGTTTTCGTGTTTCATCGTGAGAAATCTTCGGAAAACATGCGGACATTCCGATACGGTCCAGAAACGTTCCCGAACACCACTTCAACCCGCTCCGCGGAGGAGGGTCTATCGATGCAGCGCGCTTGTGTGAATTCCTGGACTTTCATTGACTTCCCTTGGGGAGCCATCTTCCTATAGACAGCACTCGGTTAGTGGATTTCTGCAGTCCTACTCGGCTCCTCCGGCTAATAAATTGATTGATTCGTCCGAAACAAGCGATGTTTCTAGTTCCCGTACACAGGTACACTCTCAAACTCCCTTTTCCGCGGGAGCTTGACTCGGATCGAAGTGTCTTATGAAGTGAGAAAGATCTGTAGAGAGAGAAATCTCTCTCTCAAGCGCTCGCGAATCATCGATCGAGATTAGTGTCACTACTTCAGGAGCGTCGGTTCCGCGGCGAGGAATATCTCCACATTCTCCCTCTCGTCGCTTTCAGAATCCATGTCGTTAGGGCTTTCAAAAACTCTGCCGACTTATCAGCTCCTCATCGTGGCCGCCCTCCCATGATGTTGCCGCCACCGCCGCTCGGTGCCTGAATCGGCATTTTCAATTTCCAACACTATCATCCTAGTGAATATGCTTCGTCACTGTGGTCGTCGGCAGCGACGGTGTTTTCGACCGACCTCGCTGTCAGCCGGCGGAAACATTGTTCCAGAACGATGTGCTTGAAGCGATGACTGTGAAAACGCCTAACCAATCCGCGTTCTAGTTAGTTAGGCAGTGAGCTACCAAGAAACTTCATGATATTAGCCGGTCCGGCCACCCGCGAGCCCATCCGTCTGCCCCTGAAGTGAAAGCGACAAATTCCACCTCCAAAATGAGTGCTTACTCTATTTGCATAAATTCACGATTTACTAATGATCTTGCTTCGCTCCAACTAACCGCCATTAGCATTGTTATGAGGAAGGCGTAGCGCGGCTCTACGAGGTGTCCGTGCCGGTCCGAATGGATTAGTGCCTTCGTAAGTGAGGCACTACGTGCGCTCCCTCTCTTCTTCGTCCGGCAGCCACTCAAGCCAGTCGGTTAGCCATCCCGTCAGAGAGCAGCGAAGAAGGAGTAGCGGCAACGGAAAATTATGAAACATGTCTGCAGCAGCAATAAACCACTTTTCGGGTGGGACCGTCGAGAGATGGGGTTTCAGGGTGCTTTGCTGTTTGCTGGCTGGCCATATAAAGGGTTGCGGCGGCAGTGTCTGACTGACCGAAAGTCTCAGACGCCAGAATCCGGCGAGAAGACCGCAGCCCTGAGGACAGATGAACACATGAATCGTTCACACTTCTTCCTGAATATGACGAGCCGTCCGATACGAGTCGACGTATTCTCCTGCCCAAAACTCCGGAGTCGCTCGGGGAGCTCGCTCGAGTAAAACGTCGCGGAGTGCTCGCACCAGACCAAGAACGTCTGCGCGTTCGCTGGGAAATCTATCAAACGGATTATAGAGGCAAGGCATGGGACTTCTCGCTCGACATAATCGCTGGATAAATGGGGATACGATCGACAACCCTGCGAGCGCCGGCCGGATGACTTCAGGTGGCCATTGCCAAAAAGACAGGTAGGCAGTCAGTCAGTCAGTCGGACGGACGGATGGACGGACGAACAGGCGGGCAGCAGTGTCACGAGTTGGCTCACGATTTCTCGCCGCTAAGATTTCGTGCTGTTCGAAGGAGAGTGAGCCGAAGTAACCAGGGATGCCACGCCGGCCGTCGCTGTCACTACGGCGTCTTTTGGGACAATTTATCACCGACGACGATGTTGTTGCAAGCGGCGAGACTGATGCCGGTTCTCGGAGCGCTGCTAACGACGACGGAGCGCCAGCCAGCGTCACCTCAGAGCCGATCGAACATTAGAAGATGAACGTATGGTGCAGTGTGTATCGGAACCGCCACAACCGGCCAGCTCGTCGCTGCTCCCGTTCGAACGGAACCGCACCGATGAGATCGATGAGCTCCTGAATTTACATAATATTCTTTGCTTTGTGCGTTCATGACTAACATGAGTGTGCCCGGCCTTGTTAGCTGCTGGCAGCATCGGGGACGGCCGCTGCTGCAACGGAACCGGCAAAAGGAAGTCACCATCCCACGTTCATCGTATCGTGCTCCACCCACGATCAGAATTACTATCCGCGTGCCAGCATTCGTTGACCACTCTATTTCGATTCGAAACATTTGAAAGTCAGTCGTCCCAGTCGTTCGGACGTACGCCCTGACCGCGGCGCCGACGGAGCACTCTTCTGTCTTCCGAGGCGTCGAGATTTGTCGTTCATGAAAACCTCTGCAACACAGAAGCTCCTTCCCTCGAGGACCAGGCGGCGAGGAACACGCTAAGCCTGTCCGCCGGAATCCACGCTGGGACTCTTCGAGAATTGATTGCGTCGCAGACGGGCGCAACGTGAGTAAAACGTACGTAACGCTCATTTAGTCCGAGCATGTGGGTTGGCAGCGAGTCGACTTCACAGCGGTCGCTTGGGATGAACAGACTCGATCAGCCCGGCCCGTCCGACCCCGCCATCCAACTATTATGCTTCATTCTAATGAAATTCTACCAACTGTTTTCGTCGGAGTGCCTATGGAAGCTTAGTCGGCCTTGGTTCGTCCTCGCGGGAGTCGGCTCTCAGCACCGGTAGTCACAGCAGCACCGGTTTGTGGCGTTAGAATGCGCCGTCGGTCGGTTCGGCCCTCGGAGCCTTACTTCGATCCCACGGCGTCGGAATCTGAGCCAGACGTGGTTGGTTGCTTTCCTGTAGTTGTTCGGTGACCACAAACTCTTTTTTTATGACGTCAACTTTCGTTTTGAACAATCGCTTGTCATCAGGAGCCTCACGGCCGCCGTCTGCCCTGCCAAAGAACGGATTCAACAAGCCCAGTTTCGGCTCGATCGATGATGCGAACCAACGGAGAGTCCATGAAGAGGCTCCCGTGGTCACTTCGCGCACACTGGGCGGTATGCCCGGACTGGATTCGGCGCTCAAAGTGTTTCGGTCCGACCAAACGGCATTCAAGGCTCGCGCGATGATTCACTGGAATTCGTTTCCAAGCAATAACATCGGAATGACGCTCGTCCGGACGCGGCATCAAGAAGAGATGCGTCAGTGCTCCCGCGGCCATTCATGCATTCTGGACCCGCGCAAGAAGCATGCACCGAGCAGAACGAACCGGCCAGCTTCAACTCAGTAGCTGCCACCGTAAAGGTTCGTTGCTGGCTGCCCCCGAATCCACGGAAATGCAACGAATCGACACCGAACGGTTCGACAAACCCATACGCGACGTTCTCTACTGGTCGTTCGCTGTGATTCGATCGGCTTCCCAGGGGCGTCTGCCGACGTTTCCCCTCCGCAAATCGGAACCACGAATTTCCAGAACGAGCCTGTTCTCGCAGTTGGCCGTCGACGTAGAACTTTTCTGATCGAGCAAGGCTCCGTCTTTTTTTCTGTCCGGAATTTTGACGGCCAAGGTCTCGCTGCAACCGCTCGCAGCATGCCGAAAAGGAAAGTCGCAGCGAACTATAAGAGGGACCGGAAAACAAGAAAGTTTACCCTGATCGGGAGGTCTTTTCCTAACCGTCTGTTGATGCTTTCGCCGACTATCATACAGTTTGCGCTCCTGGCGTCGCGGCCCGAAAACTTCCCGGTCCGTCTAACAGGTTTGCGAGAACTTATCCCAGCTCCGGCTGGGCATGGCTCCAGGTCTACGCGCTGATTCGATGCAACGCATTTGATTGGAATCGTCGCGCTCAAAATTGCAGAAAACGCCGGCGGGGATAGTGGACGCGTAAGTGCCTCGCCGCCGAAAACGTAGCTCGACTTGCGTGGGTTAGACGTAGACAAGTATGGGCATCGACCGAAGTGTTGTTCATTGAAGAGAAACTCAACCGGAGCCTGACTTATCTTGCGTGACCCTGAGAAAGTTTTTTTCTTCGTTTATTTATTCTCCTCTCAGAACAGCTCGCTGGTAAGCAAACCACATCGACAAATCCGGACTCCGCGAATGGATTTCATCATGACCGATGATAGATAACTGTGCCACATTCCGGACGTCATGAGCGATTGCTGTCCCCCAGGCGGTGGGAAGAGAGAGAGGAAGTGAGAAATGGAAGAAGAGCGGAGAAAAAAAAAATCTTATTCAAATGAAGTTCGAGTTGTGTTGACGCTCGACTTTGAAACGGCGAGCTTGACTTTGAGTTCCTTTTCCTCCTCTAGGAGTGGAAATTGAACGAGTTTGAAATATTCCACACAGATAGAATTCTAAGCAGCGAACGAAATTCCACAAACACAGACGAACTTGATGCCGGAGTACTGAATGACGCTGGAAAACACAGAAAAAATGTTTTGTTTATGCAAGACCCGGCGAAGACCAGGCGTGGAACGCTGCGGCTGCTTGGCCTCCGCTTCAGAGCGGAGAAGTCTTCGGGGCCCATAAGGGCTCAACTCTCATCTCGAGGTCGCCACTACATCAAAGTGGCAACAACTCGATCCCAGACCATTCGTTTGGAGCGAGGCTCGAACGCTCGATTTGTGCTTCCAGTGCACGCCCGGTGCGGAATTTCTCCATTCAGTCCGACTAGTTTTTGATTGAGTTTAGCTTGCTGAATCGTTTATTAGTCGCTGTAGATGCCCAGCCAGCTATCAGACCGATCCCCCATGGTATCAGATCTTACCGGGGCAGAATTCCTTCGCGCTGAGGGCGTTCGACGCCGCTGTTGGCAGCGACCCGTCATCCAACCGGATTGGAGCCGCGGCTGCAACGGAACCCACGGAGCCCTCCTAATTGGAGCCGGCCGTATAATGACTTATCTTCAGCTCCGTAGGAAAAGCAGACGGAGACGAACAAGTGCAATTGTAAAATCGGTAAGAGCGTCTGAGTTCCGTTGTTGTCGGCGTGCTTCATTCGAAGCTATCTGTCTAGCCGAGTCAGAACTCAGATACCAACCGAAGGACGAGAAGAACTTCTGACGCGGCGTTTCGTTCGTTCTCTAATGACGGCTCAAAGACATCTACGTGCGGCTGGCACAGTCACTGCACAAGGAATCACAGACGTTCGCCCGCCAGCAGCGGGCGAGCGGACGAAAAAATGGCTGCCGACGGAATTGAGTCGGAAGCGAATTTCCCCGTTCGCCGTGGGACCCGACTCCAGAACCGCGCCGAGGCCTTCTACGTTATGATACTTCACTGAGCAACTAACTGAGAGGGAATTGGATGCAGTCGATAAAGCACCCTAATCGCCCGGGACAGCGTCTCGAGAACTGAATACGCCCGAAATGACGAACTCATAAACGCCGAATACGATCTCGACAGAGCTCTTAACACCAAATAGTTAAACAGAGCGCGGGCGACTACAGTCGGTCGGTTCGTCCGTCCGTCGGTCGGCCAGTTTGTGGAACATTAAATCGACTAATTCAGGAGCGAACTAACGATTCCAGCCTCATGATTCCTGCGAGCGGAGGAGCACTAGAGCACAGATCGTGAGTGAGGTTGTGCTGCCCGGCGAAGAAACATTTCACACACCGTTATGGAGTTTACAAGCTCCATAAAGGGATACTTAGACCGCTCACAGGCGACCGGCGGACTCGAATAGCACTTCTTCTTGGGTGTCCCACGTAAAAAAAAGTGGACGCAATTCAGACGCGCAATAACGAAGAATGAATCAATGAGCGAGAGATTCGTCGTTCAGCAGGAGGGACGGAGCGAGGTCCCTTCTCAGGCTTTGTACCTGACAATTTATCTCGCACAGCGCTATCCCCTCGTACGATTCCACCAGAGTGCCCAATAAATGTTCCGCGCGAGCGATCGGGTGGGTCAAGAGGAAAGAGGTTCGGGACGTTTCCTCCCCGAACGATCGAATTTAATCAGAAGCGGTTGACCATTCTTTAGATGCAGGCTACGATCGCAGTGTCAGAGCAGTTCGTTCGTTCCCAAGATCATCGGCGACAGCAACAACGTTTATCGAAGTGCTCGCGGCTGCGTCGGGTCCCCTCAACGTAACACGGGAAAAACACGAAAATACTTGAAACAACAGCGGTGGCGGCGGCGGCGGCGGCGGCGGCGGAGATCCCTCTGCTCGGATAGCGTACATGCATTCGATGGAAAACTGTTTTGGCACGGACAGCAGCCGCGCAAAGTGTGGCAGCACCGACTGCGAAGAAAAACTCTCTCTATGCCGTGTTGCCGAAGTTAAGGCCATCCATCGAGCCAGCCAGCCAGCCATCCGATCGATGCTGATGCTTGATCGTCGTCAAGACGATCAAATTGTCAAAACTATCAAACTTCGTCTCTCGTCCACTATAATTATTGTTTGAGTCGGTTCCGTTTGGGTGGTGCGAGCAAGCAAGCAAGCGAACGAGCGAACGAACGGACGGACGAAGCAGTCATCTACACAGAAAGCGAGTGAGGAGCGAGCGACTCGCTGTCGCTGGCTAACGAAAGAGAGAACGAGCAAGTGCGTGCGTAAACGCGCCCGTGTGGAGACTCGTTCCGAACAGACGACACCGAACAAAACTCTTATTCTGTTCCTTCAATCACCATCCGCAACACCTCTGGAACGAATTTCAGCGTACACCCGCTTTGTTGCCACAGAAATGAAACATTGTGTTCTTCGGTTCCGAATCGTTTCGAGTCGAACGACTCCAGGAAGAGCGGAAGTTCTGAAAAAATAACTCGCACAGCTCTTCTGGAAGTCGACAGGTGCTCCTCCCGCGGGTCGATGTTCCTCAGCAGTGGACTGAACTCTCAACCCAAAACTCACGAGCGACTGCGAATCGGAGACGCCGTGCTCGATCACCAATCATCTGGTCCGCGGCGAAATTTTCCAAAGCGCAACCATAAGACCCTCGTATTTATAAATTCTCACGCTTGAAAATGTTTGGAAACTCTCGAGCAGACGTAATGGCTAGCGCCCCGATCATACCGACCGCCGTTTGGTTTCAGAAGCAAGAGCATGTGGAGCGATAGCCGAGCCGAGAGTTAAAACCAACAGACTGCAGAAAACGGATGAGCTTCATTTCAGAGCTGCTGCGCGAAAACCGCGAAGCGCACATGAAGCCAGCCGAGCGATCACTCGGCAAAAAGTGACAATCTCGAACTTCTTTCTCCTTTGCAAACCAGCTCCGGTGTAGCGGGCGGCCTCTGTTGCAGATGTGGCGCCGTACTTGCACACAGTGATCGCTTCCTTCTTCGCCAGCTCTGGCTTCGCCCACTCTTCATTTACAGTGTCGAAGTCTGGGAGCTGCCCCCTCGGAAATATAATATTAGGACACTCGCGCCCTGCCCCGATTCCCGCGAATTCAGTCACGAGGAATTCATGGAGGAACACCAACAGAAACGCCATCGGGGTGAAACCATCGGAAGCGATACCGACTTCAACACTGTTCGGTGACTGCGAAGTCAATGTATGTAATCTGACGGGTCCGCTCCATCGTATCCCGAGCCGTTAACGTTGGGCCCCCAGCTCAGTGATCCATGGGGCCTTAACGACGAAGCTGACGCGGGAACAACAGCAGAAACGGCGGCCGCTGATCCTGCCGCCATCAGTGAGCCCGCCAATGGAGCAAGTGAGCGGCCGGCAGGTGCACTGACAAGTGTACCTCCGCCTGGTTCGGACTCAACCTCTCAGAGAGACAACAAACTCTGCGTCCTCTTTGCGTGAATTCGCTCGCGGACCGCGCAGCAACAAGACGCCGGTCTCTTGCGCAGGAACCGAAAGTTCATGACAAGTTCAGCCAACTCTGCCGAGAAATATCCCGTATCAATTCCGGGGCAGTGATCATTCGCATGACTCTCAATGTTGTTGATAGAGCCCGAACACGAGATCACCGCACAACGAGCCTAAACAGACTCAAAACTGCCTACGCTCATTTCGCAAGCGAACCAAGCAGGGGAGGGAGGCTCACAGTGCTCTGAGCTTCCTCGAGACCGAGCGCAGATTGATGCTGCTCGAAACGACGGGTCGCTATAGGGGATCTAGAGGTTTGGCTCGCCGATGATCCACAACCCACATCCGTGCAGAGATAGTTTCCACAGTTCCGCAGGCCGAGGGTTCCCGGACCCGGAAGATTCAAACGAACACCTTGCCGTTCTCCGCAAAGCGCTCCTCCTGCGGGGAAATCTTGTTGGAATCCGATTACTACGGAACGATTCCAATCTCTCTGGATACATCCATCGCGAAAGGTTGTGAAGACCGCAACACGAGGCACTGCTCATATATCCGATTGTAAAAACGCAGCCTCGGAACGTCTGGAAATATCCTTCCCCACGGCTTTCATTTCGTCTGTTTCCGGTTTAGTGTAAACAAGACGGCATGGTCTGTCCGTGGGCTTCGTGTGATGACGGCGGATCATGATGGAGATCGAGATGGCTACGGCGGTGATGGCTCTGTGTTTCCCAATCCGGAGCAGAGTCGGAACACCAGACATCGAGCACCATGGATCGCGGGGCCACAACCCATCTCGAGAGCGCATGTGCGCGCGGCCCGAACCCCGACAATCCAAGAGGCTGAACGACGAGAAACATGATACGGCGCTGGATGGAACTTCCATCCAAGCGCTACGTGTTGAACCTGTGCGCATACGTTCTGGTGCCGTTCGTGGACGACGCGAACTGTGATGGGGAAATCAGCTGGAAAAACCAGAAGGAACTCACCTTCGTCGAGGATCCGCTCGAGATGGATGAAAACATTGGGAAACGCCGCCAGCTGCTTCTTGTCCTTCAGCAGCTGTGCGAGGTAATCGGCTATGCTTTGCGTGTTCTGCATCATGGATCTCTGTCCCATCATACGCACTCTCTTCCGAATAAGAACAACCTCCGCCTCGTGGTGTTTCTTTTCTTCTCAAGTTCAGTTGCACGAGAATTGCACACAGTGGTCGATCGGCCGGCCGCTTGACTCGAAGTACCAGCCCGTGTTTTGAATCGAACGCTATCGAACAGCAACCATTTCACATGGAGAGTGTGAGCGGTTCGATACTCGGCCGGTCTACAGGTGATTCGTCGGAGCTATCGAGAACGCGAGACACCGACAGATGGAGAGACCAGCTGCAGCTGGTGCAACAACTGCACCACGAATCGTCGACCTCGGCAGAGCTGCCAACAGTTGTCAGCTACAGAAGACGACAGCGGCGCGCTGGCAGTTGATGAGATGACGTTTGTTGCGCGGCAGACAGATAACGACGGGTCCAACACCGGTTCGAATCCGAACGGCGTTGATAAAGAGTGAGAGCGGCGTTTCGATCCCTGAACGGTTTCCCCTGGAAGTGTTTCCGGCGGGGGAGGGGGGCACTCGAGCGAGTCTTCTATCTCACTGTCGAGTTAACTGCTGTCTCGGTTTATGAAGTCAGTCAGCATCTGGACTGATAATGGACTTAGATTCAGCGTCACCGACTCGGACATCGCTGCCTGTATCTTTTCGCAGGAATTCGAAACGACGGCAGCAGCAGCACAGTGAACGCACACCACTTCCACCACCACCACTACTACTACTACTACTAGCACCAGGCACCACTGTGATTCTAGCTCCTCGCTGCCCGTCTGGCCGCTTGTCCGTCTAGCTAGACGTTGCTTGCTTTCTCGGTTGCTTGCTTGCTCGCTCGCTCGGTGCCAGGCCGTACCACCGCTGTTGGTGGAAGAAGAAGCAGCAGCCGCAGTCGCCGCAGCAGTCGTAGCAGCACCACCGGCAGCAGCAGCACCACCACCGAGTGAGTGAGTGAAATAGTGAGTGAACGAAGAGAACAGGAGAGGCCTTCCTTTCGTAGCCGCTACAGCGACGGCAACAGCCGCGACAGCCGCCTCTTCTTCTGGCTGGCGGCTTGGCTGGCGGGTTGGCTGGCTCTTCTTCTTGTCCGTCTGTGGGTCCGTCAGTTTATCCGTCCGCGCGTCCGTCTATCTGCTCGACGACGACCTCCTCCTCCTCCTCCTTCTTCTCTGGTCCTGAGCACGCAGCAGCAGCAACAGCGGCGGCGACGGCCGCGACAGCAACAGAGCGATGAGCGCTGCTTCAGGCCCTTTCCGTCTATTCGCTCTGTCGCTGGTTGTTTCGTTGCTTCGTCCGTCGATCCGTCCGTCCGTCTGTTTGTGTCTCTGTCACTTGATCCGTGCTTCGGACTGTCATTCAGTTAGGCAGGTAGGCGGGCTGACCGCTGGAGGACCATACGTCCAACACGAGTGTTCTGTCGCGCGCGAGGCGAATGTGAAGAAGCTGCAGAGCTAGGCAAACAGAACTCAAACCGCACTCCTGGCCGTCCTCAACGGGAAGCTCTTTCTGTATTCGGGCCTGTGGGAACAGGTGGGCAGGGGGTGGGAGCCGAGGGTTAAGACAGAAGGCTGTTAGCGCACCTGTTCGCTGCCCGCGCACCTGTCCGAGGGTCTTCAATGTCCTGGAAGGCCTCTGCAATCGCACACGATATTGCACTGCTCCACGGCTATCCTCCAGAAGGCCCGCAGCGACTTCCAGACTTATTTGGCTCGGATCCGGAAGCGCACATACCCCTCGCTTCTTTCCGAAAGAGCGTCCGGGGGCTCGGTCTCGACAGGATCCCGCACTTGGCGCGCTAACTTCAGCGATCTCCACCGCCTTCGACGTTGGACTGACGCTTATGGCTCGCGATGTGACTTCGGTATTATTGTTTTGATGATTGCTGGATCCGATCGATGTTGCTGTTGTGGTTTCATCGATGCACGACGACATAACAGGCCAAGAATAGAAATAGCATCTGTAGAAACAACCAGAGCCATTACTAGCGTCCGTTGCTAGCATCTACTATCGTGATGATCCTCCTCATCATCATCTTCAGCGCCGACAAACAATAAAACCGACGAACATCTGATAAGCTCATCTGCAGACGACGACGTGTACTACGCTGTCGCTGTTCGCGGCTTTCCAGCCGGGCAGATTCGATTCGATCGATTCGTACTCAGCTCGCCATCAACCAGGTCGAGTCGTGTAGTGTCAGATGTCAAGGAGCTTCGGTCGTAGCGAGCAACCATCGCGAGCGCGTAATATCTCAGTGTCTGACTCCGTCGTGTTTGTCGATTGAGATTCTGTTCAAGGAATGGATCGTACGTCTTCCTCCTGTTGGAAGCGAGTCGGCAGCGTGCTTCCGAGCTCCGCTTCCAGACTGGATTCGGAGTTAGCTGCTCGGCAGCCCGGTGGTATCGCCGACTGCGAGAAGAGCGCTCGGAACGAACGCCACTCTCCACCAGACGGTCGTTGCTGCGGCCGCGACGGCGTCAGCTAACCCGCCACCAGGCGTAGAGAGATCGAGAAGAAGAAGAGCACGCTTGAACGCCAGGTCGCGCATGCGCTGGACAACACCAACAGCAGACGGAAACCACGCGGCGGCGGACGATGCAGAGCACCATCCATCGCGATGATGATGGTGCGGCTGCTGCGACCACTGGACGGGTCACTCTGCTGTACGCACAGCATCAGTGAGGGCAGGGAGCGAGATTTTTTTTCTGCTCGTATCGTAACGGTTCTCAGTCAACTTCTTGAGCGGAGCAATAAGCGCAGATCATGAGCATAGGTCCAGCGATGAAACTCCCACTCCGAGCACTCCGAGATGCTTGGAAGCGTTAAAAATTTCTCCCCCTACGAGAGACTTGAGCGGCTATCTGACGCTGGTTGACATCAAAATCGGCAGGTATCATGGGGGAGCAATCGAAAGTCTGTACCGCTGAGATTGCGGAGCTCGTACGATCGGAGAGTAGCTGACTTTTCCCGTGAAGAAAAATCTGCAAACGATCGGGGTGTTCGCGGAAGCCTGTCGTTTGTGACGACCAACTGAGAGGGGAAGGCGATGAATTTTTCAGAGACCCATCTCAATATGAGCCTCGGATTCCAGGAAGCTAGCGCCTTGGGTTCTAGAATCCACGGAGCTCCCCGCTAGCGGCACCACTGCATCCAGGAGAGGCTACCTCTTGGGAATCGTTGAGCCCAGAAACGACAAGTTGCATCCAGATTGCGCTTGAAAGAAGCTCAGATTCTTCCGGGAGTCGAACAAGTACTGCAGCTGACCATGCAATCCGTTTCACGAGTTTTCATAGCTCAGCTCCGTTTTCCATGCTCTGAGAATCTCGGAGAATGACTTCAGCGCACGCTCCCGCCGTGTCAACGTCGTTGCGAAGTCATTCCATGTCTGATAAGAGAACAGCTCATCTTGGTAGAAATTCGCGGTTCGAGAATGGGTTCACGATGTGGGCGTGTACGGAACGGCGGATTGGAATCAAGATTCACCCCAAGGCCCTCGCCCATTACGATCATGATCATCGCTCGAACCCCACGCTCGCGATTCAATTTGAAAGCAACATCAGCTGCTCGGCGACGATGTCACTCTCCTCCCGACTGTGGTGGGAAGTGATGGGTGCAAGGTACCGAGGAAGACTCCAGCGTCGAAATGTGAAGCCGTGTGCTCGTAAAGTATCTCAGTGACAAGGCGTCATAAGTTTCTGGCAGCCGCTGCCACTCAACGTCTCCCTCGGTGTTGTTGTTGTTGTCGTCGTCGTCGTTGTTGTCGTCTAGACGAACAATAATAATCAGAAATGACTCTCGTAGAAAATAGGGTTTCCAACCTTAGTGAAGAAAGCGGGCGAGAGCTTGAGGTGGTGTCAACAGTATTCTTTGTGATGAACTGCCGTTTCGACCCTTTTAAGTTCAGGCTTCTTCTTCGAAGATGGAAAGCAAATGCGTGCAGAGAGCTTATGACTACAGAGCTTATCCTCGTTCCGTTCTCATATCTCTTCCACGCAAACTCGAACTGGCGAGTGACTCAATCCGCACTCGTTTGAGCTTCACCCTGTGACGAGTCATTCGGCGTTGGACGCAATAAGATCGAGACGAGTTTTTAGAGTTTTTCTTCTGAAGCAAAAAACCGTCTCGCAACTCGACCAAGAATTCCACGAGAGCGAACACAATGTTGGCTTGTCTGATTGACCAATTCATTGAATGCACACCCATCCCTGTCTACGGCAGCGGCGTTGCCGAACTGGTTTGTTTTCCTGAAGCTTGCATCTGTCAGGACCTTTGCTGCTGCTGTGGTCTGGTGGGCTTTGAGCCGTCGTGCTGACCTGGCGCCGCAAAAGCCCCTTCAGCGGCCGCTGCAGCTAGAATAAAGACTGCCATTGAGACTCCGGGCTTCTTTTTGTCGTTGCTCAACCCGTACCGGGATTATTCGGCTCGAGAGCTCTACCTGCTTGAGGCAGCGGCCGCAGACTCTGAGACAGAACTGTCGCTGTCGAGTGTCAACAGACGATCACCACAGACGAAGCAGGCAGCCATCCGACAAACCGAAGCGAGCGAGGGATGCGCACCGTATCAAATCTATTTCGCAATATGCCAGAGCTGACTTTCCGCCGTCGACAAACTATCCGACGCATGTTATGTCGACACACTAGAAGCTCTGAGCACATCGGTCACCTGGCCTGCAACGTTCTGGGCGCAGCAAACGCTGATCCAGTCGGAGAGCGGCGTCGCCACATGATGGTTGTTCTTCCTCGTCATACATCAACTCTGTTTCTGTCGAATTATTGTTGCATCCCGTTGGTTTTCAGACCACCGAATATGAAGACTGATGGAACTCGAGCAACTTCCCCACAGGAGTATCCGGCCCTCGTGAGGCGCTCCAACATGACCGTTTTGAACGAGTCCGAAAACATTTTTTAATGGACGACCAGATAAATCATCAACTCGCTACTCTAATGAGAGCTAATAACAGCCTTCGTTTCCGAATTCCGTCCACAGCCACAATGGATGGCAACATAATTCGAATTCAAACAGTGTTTGAATTATACGACCCCGTATCCCGTCCGACCGAGAATTCGCCAAGTGGTCGGCTGGCAGACCCATCGAGCGACCACGTAGCCGCCCGCCTGCCCGTCCACCCGCCCGCCTGCCTGACTGCCTGACGGCCAGCTTCTTCACGCTGGTCGGATCAGAATTCATTCGGGCCACAAAAGCAGTAAATGAACGAGAAGAACTCGAAATGAGAAAGCCGAAGCTGCTAACAGCAACAACGGGAATCGAGTCGCTTATTATCGTGAGCGATTCCCGCTCTGGACAGCCTCGGCGCAACCGCGGCGGCAACGACGGCGTCAAATCCGCTAAGCAGATGAAAATCTTGGAGAGAAAAAAATCGAAAAGAGAAGATACCGACCGCTCTTTCGGCTTTCCGGCGATTTTTCTTCGCTGATTTTTGAGCATTCTCTCCCTATCCTCGCTCGCTCCCTCGAGAACTCTTCTTAGCTTTCAGATTCGACTTCGTTAATCCGCTGTCGGACGAAGTCGGTAGAAAAAAACCAAGAACCAACAGAAGATGATACGCGGACTCTCTCACACACGGTCAGCCTGAACGCACACTCGCTCGCACAAACCGAAGCATGCGGGAGTCCGATCCCGTAGAGAAATCGCAGCCCCCTAAACCAGATGCAATGTAGTTCTGAAAAACGCCGGCTCGGCCACTATCCGTGGGCAGGGATGAGTTTCCCACACAGCACTTCGGGATCCAACTCCTAAGTTCTCCCGATAAGAAAAGTACTCGTCACTTCCCGACTCGAGGATTGCGGCTTGGGGCGGGGGGACAAACAGAATTTGAAACGGTCGTCGTTTTCAGCTCGGATCGACAAACAAGATCAGCGCAGCGGAAGTCTCGTCTGCTGAACTCGCGCTTCAGCGCCTCATCTACTGAGAAATAAACTTCTCACGATAGTTCCCATTAAGGCTTGAGATACTGCGCGGCCCTTGAAGCTGATCGCGGAATTCTACTGACGGTGAATGAGTTCCTTCAGTTTTGGCACTAACGTAATCCAGCGTTAATACCCGCTTATCGGAGGCGCTCTTCAGGAACTTCATGGAATATAATGGTGGGCCCAATAGGTAACTAGGTCCGCATCACATCGTTGTGTCCCAACCCAACCAGTTCTGGCTCCTTGCCTCAGCACTTTGCCGTTGAACTGGTAACGCGTCCACATTCTTTATGCTTCACTGCTAGATGAGTCGGGAATGGCGCAAACTATTCCAGGAATTTTCACGGTTAACGTTATTCCTTTTTCCGAGAAAAGCCGAGAAGAACGACGCCTTTGATATGCAGCAGTATTGACTCTACGCCCGGTGGAGACGCGACCCGTTTCCGCCGAACGACAGAATACGAGCTCGTCATGCGCTCTGCACTCTGACTCATGGTCGCCACCAATGGCGCGGAATCTTTCGAAGTACCTCTTTCTGGCCGTTGGGCCTGATTCATGGAAGCCTGTCGTTATTTCGAGGTCCGTTCGTTCCTCGATGAAAACACACGTAGGCCACGACTGGGGTCAACGGTTCCCAGCAGCCATCGCGGCGAGTGATCTTCCATGGATTTCGCTCTGTGCTTAGCTTCTAATGATGAGCGGATTGGATGACAAATGGACCCGACTTCAGAAGCATTCATACCGGCGTCTCAGTGATTTCCGATGAATCGAGCGACGATATCGAAAAATGTCCATGTCAGAAAACCCATTGGTCTCAATCGGAGACCGGAACTCCTTACTATCCTTGAGTGGGGCTCACAGCTACAGGCCTTATCTGTCCGGTCCCATCCATCAATCCAACGGTGAATGAAGGCGGATCGGCGGATGATGCCTGACGGCCATGAGAGCTGAGGATTTCATGTATGGAAACATGAATGTATGTTTGGGCTGACGCCGTGAGATGATTGATTGGAGTGAAGCTATTCCTGCGACAACGAGCCTTGCTTTCCTCTCTTTTCCCCCCGAGATCTTCCAGGCCCTGGGAGAAGGCCACCGTGAAGCCTGCGAGGCAAAGCTGCCCACGCGTATATCCCATGACGGCTCCTAAAAAGCGCGTGACTGACTCACGAAGTTCCGATCAGGACGGGCTCTTCGAATACTCCGAATATCAAGGGCATGATGCAGAAGACTATGTCCCGGTTTTCCTTGACTTCCTTCCGAGCAACGATGGATTTCCGAGGGAGAGAACTGAGCGAAACTGTACACTCACAACTGTATATTCATTGCATTCATTTGACGAGATCAGTCTCAAATCCAGAAAACGGTCCGAATCGTTGGTGGGGTGGCAGGTGTGGTCAGCCCCGGACATCGGAATCCTCCTGGTCATCATCAGTGCTCGGATCAAACTCGAAACAATACTCAGAAGATGGGTCGGAAGCGGTGATTATCAGCCGGCTTTGCATTGCGATCTCCGCCGCCGAGTTGAAGTCAACGGGACGTGGCCCGCGGGAGGAAACGCGCGAAAATGACGACCAATGTTTTCCACTCCTTTTCAGCAATCTTGCAGCGAATCTACGCTGGAAGAGTATAATTTCGGTACTCTTTCGGGTCATCGGAGAGCTTGTCTTCCCCGGCCCATGCACCAGCTCGGCGGGGCACTGAAGATCGCTGGAACCAGGAAGGGATAAGGAACCGCACGGGACGCCGCTACTGGTCGAACGTAGAAGCAACATGCAAGCGGACTCCATGGCTCCCAGCCTTTGCGGAAGGAATATTCGACTCGGGCCTGAGAGGTATCCGAGGTATTCATCACTGCGTCCGAAGAGTCAATCAGTCGGGGAAGTTCCGCTGCTCGACAACAATAACAAGTCCTGTTTCCGAGACCAAAAAAGCGTTACCGATTCTCGTCCACAGTTCCAGACGGAGTTTCTCTGGATAGATTGTGGACCACCGGATTTTGAGGGTCAGGACAGATGATATCGCAGGATCTGTATGCCGAGTCCAGTTCAGAAACACCGAAAATCCGTGGAAGGACCAAGCTCGTAAGATCAACGAGCCAAAAAGATGTGTCAGCGGAGACTATTATATTGATGTCATACGCTTGCTTTTTCTCACGCCGCTGACAAATCTTCGCAGCCTCCCATTCGAACAGAGGAAATATCGGAGATCGAATGCTTCTCTTCTGCCAATTGTTCACAATTTCGTGACCCACAATATCTGTGAAATTTTCGTACATTGTGAAAAGAGCGGATCGAGAAAAAAACCTTGTCACAAAGCTTCGATCGCCAAGCCGGAGACGAAAAAGAAACTCGTGATAAATAAAATGTTTCACAATTTATGAACTTGCAATGTCTTGAATTATAGGGTGTCCGAATGTGTCGCTGTACTTCTTGTTTCCACCTCTGTTTTTTTCGCATGAATCAATGATCGTGCGTCGTTCAGTTCCACACGCCCAGCAGAACTTGTCGAAAAGATACACACACACACTGAAATTTACCCAGATGAAATTGAAATTCGTTCCTGCCGCTCCGTTGCACGGATGCCGGTTCGATCTCCGCGATCGGAAAGGGCTGCGGAGTCGAGGAATCGCATTCGTGATGCGCAAAGGCAATCCGACCTGGAATATGGTGGGGCTGGGAGCTCCGTCCTGTCGCTGAACCCGCTGACGGCTTGAGCTATTCCTTGTTCGTCTCGTTTTTTCGTATTCTTCCTTTCCTGTTCTCTCTTTTTTTCTCAGAAGCGGCGCGCCGCGTTTTGGGACCCGTGTGTTGCCCTGAACGTGGGCGTCGTGCAGCGTCGTCAATGGAAGCGTAGTTTCCGTTTTTGGCGTTCAGCGTATTGTTGTACGTTGTTTCATTGATCTTTTCATTCATCGGGGTTGACTTCCGCTCGCCCAATCGAGCTTCCCTTTTTAGTCCCAGTGAGCGTTGCCAAACGAATCTCCGGAGCTCCAACGTCTGCGTACGTGGGGAGCACACCGTAAGCAGGGAGCGACAGCGAACAATTTTCAATTTTTCTCCTCATCCATTCCTGTTCGCTGGATTCCTGCAAGAATCAATTCTTTCGTGGGTTCATCCGGTATCGGTTTATGGTCTCATGTCTCAACGATTTGGAAGAGCTTATCTAGCGCAAAGGGCGCGTCGATCGTGCCAGATCGGCCCGAGAAACGAACGTACAAAAGTTGATCGAAAAGTATACCGAACGGCGGCGCCGCGCTGTCTCCGAGAACCGCACTTTCGATCCACAGATTTGGACTATCCCAGCCAGCCGGCATTTAGCTGTAGTGAGCAAGCGAATAGAGCCGATCGTTCGGTCGTTCGGCCGTAGTCAGTCAGTCTTCCAGCCAGGCAATGAACGGAGAAACGAATCAACGACGAAGAAGCCGACAGAAAGCAAACGACGAATCGGCCAACAAGCCTTTCTGGAATGCGCAGCGGCAGGATCTCCTCTTCCAGATCCTCTGTTGGTGCCGAAGCCGCGGCCGTCGCCGCCGCCATCGTCTCCGAACGATGACATCGACGGCGCTTCATACGACGTACACTGCCCCAAGTATCCCTGTACGCTTTAACATCTCGCTGTGGCAGCGTTGCGCTCAGAAACGGAAGGAGTCCGCGGGGAACGCCGAGAACGACGAACACCGGCCGAGGAGTGCATTCGATCGAGCGGGCAATCGGATGCTCGGAGGCGCGACGCGAACTCCGAATTCTCATCATCGTGTCGTGGCTCTGGGTCGGATCACGACGACGCCGCTTGAGCGAGTGCCAAACAGAATGAAAAGCGTTCGGTTCCGCCGAGTCAGCGTTGCGGCAGAATCCGTCTTAAATTTTCCCCATTTTTTAATTCAGCTCAATCCGACTTCGTGCGGCACTGCCGGCAGTTGAAGATTCCCTTCGGATGCCGCTTCTTCGGCGGCGACTCTTTCCTCTCCGCTGCCAGGAGGAGAATTTAACACCGCACCACCTCAAAGAAGGCGAGGTGCGAGAAGACGCCGAAGACAAGTACAGCTATTTGTGGAAGGGTCGTAACACATATATTTCATCGTAGGCCTGACCTCAGCAGCATGCGAACGAACCCAACCAGTCAGCCTGCAGCTAACCAAGCGATGGAAGAACAGCACGAGAGGCGAATCCTTGTACAACAACCTCCTCTGTCTCTCGCAAACCGTGGGATTTCCTACGTAACTCGTTCACAAACTTTTCTGACCACCGATCCTGTTCATGATCCTCGCGGAGCATCCGGTTTCGCCGTTGAGAGTCGTGTTCGGTGACTCGCAAGACCACCTCAGTGACGTTTTCGCAGAAGCCGCAGAACTTGTCTACGGAACCGAGAGGGGAATGGGATGACCCGCGGAAATCATATCTCTCGAGCACGTCGAGCCATTGGTCCAAGAGTTACGCCGACTGGAGATGAAGGTTTCGACGAGCGATGGTATCGGGCCGAGCGCCCGTCCTGTAGAAACAGGAGCTCAGACGTCGCGGCACGATTTCTTCCCGAACCATCTTGACTAAATGTCATCGCAGCCTCTCCGATTTCGATAGACCGGTTCTAGCTGCAAATTCTTGGAGGTGGCTACTCCACTGACTCGTTCGCTAGATGACTTGAGTTCCCGTTTCGCAAGCGATGGCGTGCGTCAATGTGTCGCATGTATTTTTCTTCCACTTCCATCTTCCACCCGACAACGCTGAAGAGGCTTAACATTGCTGCCATCACTGCTGTCGAACCGTGGGAAAAATCTGAAGACCGCGACATACAAAACGATGATGCCGTTAAAGCTTGCTGCCTCGCGCACCCGTCTTTCTGCCTAGCGGCGGCGGCGTCTTATCCTCAAGACTCATGAGGAGCTTCCGTCACGAGGGCGAAGTCGCTTCTCGAAAATGTCACCTCCATTACCACCGAAATCACTCCCGAAGGTCGATGATCACTTCGTTTCTGGGGTGCTTGGCGGTGAGATTCCTCGACGAATCGGTGTTCGACGCTGCCGACCTCCTGCTGCACAACGGCCGATCCGACCGCACGAGGCTGTCTTGGATGCCGGACTCGCCCTGGAGTGAGGGGAGAACGGAACGAACCGGGAGAACTTTCAGAAGCCGAAATTCGTCATGGAGAATTCATCGAATTCGATTGAGTATCGTTGGGCGACATGAGCCGCCGATTTCGTGACGAAACCCGTCGCCGTGCCCGGCACTGTGACTAACGCAAAGCCGGGAGTAGGCCCTCCAGTGTTCCAGCGGTCGAGTCATATTCTCGCGAACGTTCCCCGACGCAGCAAACAATAAACATCAGTATAACGAGCCGCGGCGTCGGCAACAATGTATCAAATTGGAGCGAATCACCTCCGGCAGAATAAGCGCGTCCCAGCGCCACAGTGACGGCAACCCCGAACCTGCAAGAAACAAACGGTCGAACTTCGGCGGCAGCAGTAGCCGCACCAGACATGTCTAGCTCGATTCTGGAAGAAGCGATAGGAAAAATCGGAACAAATTATGGCCGTGTTGGCAGCGTCGGACGCAACAGCCTATAATATGTGTATCGTCCGAGACGCTCTCAGAGTCCATTAAGACGGGCCGGCATTAATGTTCCTGCGGGGCGGTCAACATCCCGGTGTTTGTCATCGGTATGCTTCAAACATATCGTTAGCGGTATCAGTATGCGGAAAAAATTCCAACATCTGACTCAGCAACAGTTCACGGTAACTGAATTCCGAAATCGGATCGCCGAACTGGTTCGACAGCGTCGCTTCTAGGCTTCACCGCTTCCAACGCCAGACACACGCTAACCTGGCTGCGGCCGCGAAGACCTTGAGGAGGACATTGATCAATTATGTTGCAGCTGACACGGGGATATCTACTGAGTTCACTGAATTCCTCGAGAGGAACGGCCGGCTTCGCTCGACGCGACACGACGCCGCAAATTATTGAGGCGCCACAGCAAAATTACGCTCCAGCGGCGCTCTTCTTTTCGGAGTGGTATGCTTGGGATCGGAAGCGACACTCATAGCCGATGCTGACCTTATCAACGTCGCTGGCGTGAAGACCACAGACAGTGATCTCCGATCGTATCTGATGAATGACCAATAACACAGCGCATCATCTGAGAAATTGAAGACAAAACGTTCGCATGAAATTCAATCGACCCTCGGGAGCAGACGGCACAAGCCGATCGCGCGGACAAAGCCCATCGTCTGGATCGCAGTCACGATTCGAACGGAATCCTCTCGATATTAGAGATGTAGGGAGAAGTACCCCCCGGGAATAACTTATGCGGACACTCTCTGAGCATCAACAAGGATCACGTTGTGGAACTTCAGTGAAGACGACGGACATTCCTCAAGACAGACTGCGCAGCCCGTGCGAAAACGGGCGATCCTTTGGGAGAAGAGCGAAGCACCGCGAGAAGACCTCAGCCGTCCGATGAAGATTCCCAACCTCTTCTGGCGACATGCAGAAGCGCGTTTAAGTAATACAGTGCGATGAATTATGCCGGTCCACAATAGAGTTCGCACAAAGTTCTGCAGCATCAGTCCGAAGATGGATCAATCGGGTTCCTACGGGCTACGCTCTTCCGATTTCTTCAAGTGTGTCACCAGGACATGTGCTCAGAGCCCAGAAACGTTCCCCGGTCTCGGCAGAATCAAATTTCTTCCAGGAAAAGCATTCGAATTGGCCTGTTTCAGAACAGCTACAAGGGGTTCGAACCCGGAGTCGGGTGCTTGAGGAGCTCGAGCCGAACACCTGCATCTCCGACTCAGTGCTTCCCATCATCCCGACAGTCTCAAGAAGGTTGAGATGTTGGCCGAAGGATTCGGCTTCAATTTACCTTGGCCTGCGGAATCCCGGGCGAGCGGTCGGTGCCCTTTGCATCCAATAGAACAAGCCTTCTTGGAACTTTGCCGAGATTACGGTAGAGGTGAAACATGTCTTCCGTCTCATGCGTACTCCCCGAATGTTGTCTCCTTTTGCAGATGGCCAGCGTTCCGATGAGCTTCCTCCCGTTCCAAGTTTATCTCTCATAAGGTTTTTCGTTTCGCGCTACAGATTCCCTCTCCTGGGTATTCCGGTCCGGTATCTGAGTGCGGGCGCCCGTACTCCGTTCCCGGTGAACGTAATCGCCGCTCCCGCGTTGTTGTTCACGTGCGGCACGTTTCCAACTTGACGTTCGGGAAGGAATCGTGGCCGTCGGCTGTATGCTGAAGAGTTTCTCCCGTGAGCCATAGATCAGAAGTCAGCTGGTCCCGTCGATAATACCGTCGAGAAACAAAACACGAGAGAAGAGGTGTTGAGCCCAGTACGGGGAAGGTTTTGAGTGCTGAAGCTAATCTGTTGCTGGTCGTCATCGTTGTTCGACTTGTTCGAGTGTTTTCAACTCGTGTCTCGTCCCTTCCCGCTGTCGCCACCGCTGGTTTAACTACTCGAAGAAGTGCCAGAAGCAGCGCCGTGGCCCACTCCTGCCAGCAGTGGAAGGGCTACGATGATCCGTCAGCCTCTGTCGATTCACTGTCGTTTTGTGAACGGGGCAAGCAAACGAACTCAAGCAGCGGTAGTCGTCGTAATAGAAGAAAGAGAGCCACTCAGGCTGGCGTCAGACAGGACCCTCTGTACAGGCCATCAGGTCGAACGAGCGAGAATGGACTTTGTTGCTGCTCATGCTCCTCCCCCTCCTCCGCAGCGAGCGAAGAGCCACCAGGTCCATTTTGAGACCAGCGACGACGACGTAGACCACGACAGTTATGATGATGATGATGATCGCCGTCGTCTTTGGGCAATATAATCTGCGCGGCTTGAGGGGTGGACAGCGAGCTCGACGGCCTCAGGCACGAACTCTAGCTCGTTGCCCTCGACAAATATCACACGAGAGTTATGAAGTGTTAATCATCGAGAGGGCGCAGGGTTCTGTTATGAGCAAACTGTCTGAGGAACAGACTGGAGAACGGTCGTGGCGCAGCTGAGATGACAGCCGAATCGAAGGCTGTGTGAGTCGTCCTCGGTTGGCTAGCTTGCAACGGTTCCCAGGATTATGTTGCTGTCATGCTCCATGGCCCTTCAGACATGCATCTCCAGACGAGCGTGCCAGACCGCGGGATATCGTCTTGCCTCAAGACTGAGCTTCCAGGACCGGGACGAATTCTTAGACCGACTGAGCTCCGTCGGTCGGGTGGGGCTTCGAAGGCTAGAAGAAAGCTGTCGGAACCCGCGTTTTCTGAAACGACAAAGTTCAACTGGTTGCGAACCAAACGCGGGCTCTTCGAGCTCCTCATAACAGGCCGTCGACAGTTCGAGCTGCTGCTGTTCGAATTGACAGTGAAAAGGAGCGATGTCGAGCACGCCTTTGGCGGATCAATTTCGAAGCGAATCGAGCTCCCTAATTCCGTTCCGAATAAACGAAGTCTTCGCTTCGGGAAGTCCTTCTGCCATGTTCGGTATACGGAACGCTATTCGATCAGAGCTTTAGACGCGTATGGTACTACCATTCGGCCCACTAGCACTCGCTACTTGGTCGGTTGACACGCAGGCGTCGGCATTGTCGTAAAACTCAATCATTAATCGCAGAAAAAATCTTCTGTCTGAAGTGTGACGCGCGTCGATAACGTACGAGCCGCTTCCAGATCCAGCTCGGGTCCGCCTCCCAGCCCCTTGCCACGCACGCGTTTCCATGGTACCAGGCGTCTCCAAAGGGTTTCCCAATCGTTCGATCCCGGTGATCTCCCACGAATGAGTGCTCTGAGGGGCACCGTGGTCTACTGTGCCATTTGAGCGAACTCCCCCGAAGCGGGTCGTCCTTCGCAAAAATCGCTGCGTGTTCGCAGATCCAGAGGATTTTCACACTAGGGTCGGAACGCTGCATTTGTTTGCAAGTTGAGTTTCCAGCTATCGACCGAATTCATCGAGTATATCGCCGCACTTTGGAAGCTGAGCCGGCGTTTTGCGAGCCGTTTTTTCTGTTTCTCATTCGGAAACCTCGAAACGTTTTGCGACGTTCCCTCTGAGGGCAGTTGGAACCGGCGGAGTCCAGGAGGTCGTTGCTGTTTCACCCTAATATCGGCGAGTTTGTCATTCCATAAACGAGTTCTGTTTTTTTATGATCGGAGGAACGACATTCTTGACATGGCTTCTAGGAAAGTCTTCTCTACTACATAGAATGGAATCGAAAAAGGCTGGCCATATTTAGAAGAGGGCGTAAGGGCTTTGCCGGGTTAGGGTGGTCGTAAAAACGGCACGAAAAGTCACAAGAAGTCGGAAAAAAATAAATTTCTCATGCAGTTCGGCCGTCCTCCACCTCCGGCTGCGTGAGACGCAAACAGTGTATGCACAAGTAATTGCCTGTTGCCTTCTACAAGCGTTTCCATTCCGTGCGAAGCGACCAGTCGCTTTGTTGCTAGCCAAGTTCGACGGCAGCCCTTATAAGTCAACAGAAGTATCAATGGGATGCACCCCTTCTCGCCCCGGCATTCTCTACGTTCAGCTACGACCAACGTTCACCGGTGACAGTTCCCCGTCGGATCGCCATACGGCAGGCATTCGATAAGAGAAAGCACGAAACTAAAAACTCCCACTTCCCACTCTTCGTGCATCGACCAAAATGCAGGCTCTTGTCCCCAGCCAGCGAATGATCACTTCATCTTGAGCGGTTCTGCCCCCGGGAAAGATGAATTCTTCGAAGTACTCGGACTCCGGTACAAACAGGACCGTGATCAAGAACGGATTCGAATTTTCCGACGGATTTTTCTTTCCTCTCCCCTCCGACGATTTGGGTTAGAGAGCTCGATCTTTGGGGCAGGACGGTGGTGATTTAGAGTTTCTATCTCCGTCTCTGGGGAGTCAGTCGTCATCAGCTTGTCGCGATGTCTGTGGAGTGCTCGAATTCGCTTTCCGAACGTTGTCTCGAATCATGAATAAATGCCGCGAGTGTTTCCCGATGCACACACCCATCCGGCGGTGTCGATGCTCGTGCAGTACACGACGCTTCATGTCGGGATCGACGTGGAGGCAGGCGAAAGAACGCATGATTGGAAACGCTAAATGACCAAGTAACGTCATGGCTTGGCACGACACGGTTTCACTCTGCTCGTTTTGACTTGACTTGACTAGATCGAGTCACTCGTGTTCAGTCAAGTGAACTTGTCGATTGATGGTTCCAGCCGAACAGGTTGATTGCACAGTCCGGCACCATGCATATGCATGTGTGGTCCCTGCGTCGCTCGATTTCGTCTCCCTTCTCTCCATGCCATGGGGAGTCCACCAACTTATCCACACGAATCCTTATGCTGTGTATTAATGCGTATGTATCCATGTGATTAGGCACCCGGGATGGTTGAGTCAAGTTGAATAATCATCGATCAACTGGTCGTAACTTGTCAATATTCAACTTGGCGAGATTATTTCAGCTGAGACTATCGAAAGATCAATCGATCGGCTTGGTGAGTGTATTGATTCATAGTATGATGGATGGGCTGACCGACTGACTCGGTGAGAGATCAATGTTCCCCGCACGATGATCACAACGCAAACTATCAGAACGGCTTCCGATAACCAATTCGAGCCAGGCCGGAGAAATCTGGAGAGGAGCTGATGCAAAGTGGGGAGAAAAAACGGATCTGCGAGGAATGGGAGACGGTTCCATTCTTCGGAGAAAATATCAATACCAAGTACCGCCGCTGCTGCCGCTGCTGATGAGGGACATGGTGACTGTTGTAGCAGCGGGCATCGACTCAGTGCTTGCAGCCAGGGCAGACTCGTCAATTCCGCACGCTCGCGACTCGCTCGGCACTGAAGATCGGCACCACCACCGCAAGCAGCGGCAACAACGGCCTCTTGATAAACAATCATCGAACGCAGAAAAAACAGCATTCTCGAGGAACAGACGACACAAGCGCTCCAAATTTCATACACTCAACACCACACGGGTCTGGCTGGTTGCGGCACCGAACGACAAAGCCCGAGGAGAATGAAAAGTGAACGAGATTCGTGTTTACTTTTGCTAGGATTGGATTGTCTGTCGGATCATTGAAGAAGCGTGCTCGTCAATTCGTTATAGAATTCCGCATGGAACGGAGTGATTCCTCGATCAAACGAACAAACGCACCAAACCACACAGAGCAAACTAATTTTTTTCCAACCAGGACCAGCATTCGTTCGTCCTCTCGCCGGCTTGCTATTGCTTGATTGATTGCTCGGAGTGTCTATGGGCCGATTGGCAGGTTATCGACTCGCGCGAGCTTTGCTTCTTAACTCAGATTTGGATCGCTTGCGATCCGATGAGTCAAGTTCTTGTCCGTTACGACCATCGATGAGACGACGAGTTTCCTTCGGAGAACACTTCACGCGGAGAGCGATGGGAACGAGTTCTTGCCAAATGGTTCCGAGCGGGAACGTCACACATCTGAGATATGCGGTTGAGATCAAACAATGCCGGAACTCCCTCTGATCACACCAGTTCGGGCCTCCCGATCTTACGGTTGTCATCTGTGGCCAACTATGAGACAAAAATCTTGTAAGCACCTAGGTCCGGCCATTACCCATCAGAAGGCGTAAAAACTCGCCTAAAGTCGACGACGAGTCACTCAGACTTCAGCAAATGTTATTTCCGATCGCAAGAGCGGCCGTCGTGCTCCTTGTTGTTGCTGATGGTGGTGAAGAAGCAAAGCCTCGCGTCTTCGTTGTTGTCGTCGATTCCGTGACGCTTGTTAAGCCTAGGAAGGGAAAAACTAAGACCTCTTCTTCATCCTCTTCTTCGCTTGCTCGGATACTCCTCTGGTCCGGCCATCAATGGAGAAAATGAAATATATCACTACACTAGACCACTGCCAACAGCCCGGCAGATGTCGGCATCGTTCTCGTCGTTGACGTTGTCCGCGTCGAACAAACGAAGACAAGAAGTCACTACGGGTTTGTTGTGCGTTCTCTTTTCCAACTTCAAGTGACGGAATGCCAATAGGCGATGGAACTGCGCGTGCTTGGAGTTTTCTACTTTGACGAGGTCGGCCATCGGATAGTACGCTACCCGGGTCTCGATGTAGGTCAGTCCTCAACTTCGCATCTCGGAAGCGGCTCCAGTGCGCTGTCGGGATTCACCAGCCTCAAGGAAAACGACAAAAGATGAATTATGTCTCCATATTTTGAGTTTGTTGCTGATAGTGTTCTAAATCACACCTTTGAAAATGACCTCCCAAACCTTGCAAGTGAAGTAAACCCCGTCGCCACGTCGGATGTGTTCAATTTCTACATTAGTGTGTTTCATCTGATTCTGACCGCACTTGCGTTTCCGCGAAGGAACTACCTCGTTTCGTGGAGCTCGTTTTGTTCGAGAAGATTTTTATTATTTCTGCCGTCCAGAAAGTTTTGGTTGTCACTGTCAGTCGGGATTCGTTGCATAACGCCGGTGGAGTAAAACATGTCGGCGAATTTGTGGCTTTTCGGTGAAGCGACCGCCGGCGCTTTCCATTTTCAACTAATCCGAGACTCGAGACAGCCGCCTGGCTTGACTTCATTCAAAATCGAAGACCGCGAGGGCTGAATGAAGCTAGATAGAGCAGCCAGATAGAGAATCAACTAGTAAGCCTCGATACTTTTGTATCCGCAAGATACATTGAAAGCCTGGGAACGTTCTTCTCCCCGGGAGTATAGAGACAAATGTGGAGTGAAAGTGCCCGAATGAGGGAGGAACGAGCGGTACGTCGCCAACATCGTTCAAAGCTGACAGAGGCAAACGAGCCACAACACCTTGACAATGCAGTGTATTGAAGCTTCGAATACTTCGGAGCTCTTCGAGGCAGCTGATGCAGCTCATCCCGCTCATCATGGAGCCTTCATCGCGTCTCCAAGCTTACTCGCATTTCGTGCTCCTCATCGTATCGAAAGTTTCAATCCCATCCATCGTTACGGTTTCATCGATCGACACTGCTCGTTTCGCAGCCGCTCGTGGCCCATGAAAACTTTTCCTCCGTTCAGGAGCGACTCCCGACGGTCTCCTTGTATGGAATCTAGTTTACGGAGATGTTTCGGGAGCATCCTGCCCAAGGCCGTAGAGATCGCGAATGAAACGACGATTCTAGGTTGTGAGAAAATGTTGATTGGTACAAGACATCCACAAACTGATGCATGATATCTTTCGCAACGTGGTTCACAGTTTGAACATTGACGAAGTTGCTATGTCAATCGAAGCGAAGATAACGGCACTATCCACTCAGCCGGCGCGGAACGGTCTTGTCCAACTGTTTTCCCATGGAGTCGCTTCCACGGTATTCTTGGTCACGATTCGCGTGGCTCTGCCCCTTGGCCAATTACATAGGTGCACGGTGCTCCAGTTTGGTAGCCGTGAAGGAGAGACAAATGCCATCAAAAATTCCGAGTCCCCGCAAAGCTTGTGAGCGAGACGGTTCCCCAACGACAAAAGGAACTCTCTCCTCCGATTCCAAGAGGAATCTTCATTGATCCTGCGGAGAGACTGGAAAAGACTCTGCGTGCCAAAAATCGAGTGAAGGAGTGGATTTCGAAGACCACACCTTACATCGGGATCAACATGAAAGGTGCCGGTTTTGGGAGGAGGACAGAGAATTATTTCATTCTCTCATTTGTGGGAACCCCTTCAGAAGGAGGACAATTTCGATCTTCGGTTCGTTCGCGGCTGTGCCTAAGCCCCAGAATCGACTATCATGATCACGACACTGATACCAGAGTGGACCCCCGAAATGACCCTGTAACACCCGCCTGCGACCCTTCATGCAAGAACCTACATGTGATGGAGGAGTTCTTCTCGAAAACAGCGAGTCGGCGCAGTCAGATCTGTCAGCGACATCATCTCCCGAGTGATTGCACTTCATCGACCACGCAGATCGATGTTGGGGGAAATGTGGATACCTAGTTTTCCAGATTCCCATCTTTTTGAGGGAAAATGTTTGGCCTCTATAGCCGCGTTGGTCAAGCCATTGGGCCAGCATATTCATCTTGATTCGAAATATCTATCTCTCTCGGAAACGGCGAGCGTTCCGCATCTTCAGTCCATTGATCGGCGAAGCGGCCATTAACGAGTTGATCAACTCCAATGCGATGGAAGTTGTCAACGCCCTGCTAATGAGTATCAACCGGACGATTCGACTCCTAGGATTCGATTTCTGGTCGCAGAATGTTAACACGTACACACACTTCTTGGCTTTCGACCTGTCGATCGGCTGCTGCTTTCCGCTATTTCAGCTTTCCATCTGATCTGCACGTCTGAATATATCGATGCGATTGAGTCTCGCATTCCGAGCCGAGATTCATTGCCCACGTATGGAGCCGTTCATTCTGAAGTGGAAATTCCAATCTTATTCCGATCAGCAAGCTTTGAATTGAAAAGCGATATCAATTATCGGTTGATCAGCTCGCTTCTCGAGATGGCAAACTCATCAAGAGCTGGAAACGAATCATTCTCTCTAATTTCCGCTCTGGTCGGGAACGATGACGCCGATGAATACTGATAAAGCCGCTCGCGATCAGTTGAGACGTTTGGGACTTTCAGAGAGGAGGTCGCCAACGGTGGGCAGATCTGTCGTTATCATGACGCGCAGAGAAGAAAATGTTACGTTCCTCAAGAGTCGGAGCGAATATCGATTCGAATGATGACTTCTGGAACGCAATTAAAAACATTCTTGTAGACTTGTGCCCGCTTGTTCCACTGGCTTGAGCACCGCTGGATGCGTTTCGTCCGAACGTAACCAATGCCGACGGAGCTCGAGCACCATTTGACAAGTAACGCGGCAGTGGATCATAACTCTTCCCCAGCACTGAAGTCCGCTATCTGTTCGTTGGATTCTGACAGACGTCTCTAATTTTTTAGATATCATCATCATCGTCGTCGTCACTGCCGACACCACCGTCGTCAACGTCGTAGAAATAGAAGAATGATGGAGATTCGTTCTTTCCATGAGCGGTGTTTCAATGTAACAAAAGGTGACTCCTCGAGTCGGTGTTTCTCGGCGGCTCCGACCAGCCTTCACAAAAGTGCGATCTGAAGTACAGATGGACAGGGGTTCTCACAACAACAAAAACACGGTGAAAAAAATGCAACGTTTTTCATTCAATTTTCAAAGGGAACAGAAAATAACCCTCTGTCAGCTATTAATCTATGTTAAGTTCGAGACTCGTCGAATACAAATAGTCGACAACGTGGAGCGTTACGACGAGCACGGAGCGGGTCGCTCCAATCAAACGCCGCTCGTTGAAGAAGAGGATAAAGGATAAAAAGAGTTATTTTTTATATTTTTCTTTGTCCGCTCGGTCATCGTTGGCGGAACCAAGAAACAGTCACTGAAGACGGCGCCGCTCAACGTCAATGGTTTGGCTACTTATCGCGGGCTCAGTGAATGGATCGATGAATGATAATAAGAAGAGCCGAAAGTCTTTCAGAGGAGAACCATATGAACTGAACCGAGAGCATCCGATTCCGCGCCGCTCTTCTATGTGTCCTCTATTCTTTTCGCTCCTCCTGGGATTTTCGTTGCGACGACCGTTTCGCTTCAAGGGTCACTTCCATCGCGATGAAATATCGATTGTCGCCACATGATGATTTCATCTTTCAATTCCCAGGAAGACGCTTCTCAGAACGTTTACTCTCTGCTGTTGATCCGAAATTAATTCACAACCGGAAGCTTCATCGTTCACCGCCCTCACTTCGAGCGAATCCTGATTTTTAGGCGCAATGGCCAGGATGTGCACAGCCGGGACATTCTCCTGGAATGGGTTCAAGCAGACTAAATCTGGAATCAATCCTGGATTGGGTTTTATAATTCTAACCATATGCTCTGCACTGTCCACCAGGCGTTGGGTTCACGAAAGTTATTGGTGATTACCGCGTAAGCCTCCGGTGGGGCTTTCTTGGTAACAGCCATCAGGACACAACATACATGGTGGACAGACGCAGATGGCGCACAACTGTGTGTCCGACCCCAGGTCACAACCGGGCGGGCAGGAGTTCACGACGACATCGTTCCGACAACCGACCAAACCTGTGCCAGAGATCCTGGCTTGAGTTCAATTCATGATAGTTCTCGAAAATCATTCACCGGCTTTTCACAAGAGGGCACGAAGAGCCGCCTGTTATGGGAGGCACCTACCGCCGAAGGCTTGGCCTTCTGCAGAGCACAGTAGAACTGAATGAACCGTAAGGAACAGTGTCGCGGTGTGCATGATTAGTACCGGCACGACAGCTTATCCCTGAGGAGTCCTGAGCGCTTCCAAACGAAGTGGTTGAGCCATGGTGGACGTCGTTTATCTTTGAAATCGGAGATCTGCACTCTTCCGTCGAGGATATTTGTCTCGATGCCGCCTATCCGAATCATTCCAATCTCCGCTGTTCGCCTCCTCAGCAGTTTCTCGCTCCTAGAGCGGAGAGCCTCTTCTGTCGCTATGAGAATGCGCTGTGGTAGTTCTTAGAGCCAAAGACAGTGAAGTCCGAATCCTTCACACGAGTGTTTGCCGCTTCAGCGCTGACATCGACGGGGGCGATTCATGCGGAGCCCAACTCTCTTCCAGGGAGCATGGAAGAACTTCCATTTGCGTAATTATTCATACACGCCAATTCATTGACTTCGGTTGTGGTCCGGCACAGTTTCTCAGCAAAGTTCGCTCAGCAGGAACGTCCGTTTTTCGAGCGACTCCCGGAGCCCTTCGGCTTCAAATCGAATTTTCTAGACAGCTTAGAACCGGAGCCTCGACCTTCTCCGATCACGGAAATGCTGATCCCTTTCGGGATCGGGACTTCTGGACTCCGTAATCTCGTGTTTCAACTTTTCGGAGAAGGAGCCCACCCATCAAATCTATTTGAATGCAGTCCAGTTTATTCGGAATCCCGAACTAATATGCACTATGCTTGAGCATCCCAGAGGGGTCTATTTACATTTGGCACGCTGCTCAAAATCAAATGCTTTATGATACAGATGTACAGACCAGATTCATCCAACTCACAAGATCCACCGCGCTCCCTTATCGAATAGATCACAACCTTGAACCACGGTCATCTCGTATAAATTTCAGGGAAGAATCACACGGAAGCCGTCTCGGTGAGAACATTGAATACTCGTGGCGATGACAACGACTGGCTCATTGTACGCAGTGCTTCGTCTTCAGATGTCGTTCGAGGTCCCGCTTCCGCACTAAAGCCTTATCGCACAAGGAGCACCGATACGGAGAATCTAGTTCAGCGTGAAGTCTGACGTGTTTGTTGAGGTTCGATGGATCACTGAAAGGTCGTTGACAGAATCGACACTGCAGCGGTTTGTACCCGGTGTGAGTTCGAACGTGAATTTTCAGCCCGTATCTGGAATCAATCGTTGGGGACGGCATAAGTCGAAAGTCGAGCAGGAGCTCACTTCATCTGTCGTAAGCCTAACAGAACTCACCGCCTGGAATAAACTTTTCCGCAGAACATGCACATGTGTCCCTTCTTTCGGGAATCGCCTGTCAACGATAGGTCGTCATCATCTTCTTCGTCGTTTGAGGTATTCGAAGTGTTCGTCTCGGGAGTCATGGCGAGACCGACTTCGTGCTCGATTCGGGTATCGCGCAAATGATCGTTGGCGCATCGATTCAAACACAAATGAGCCTTAAGTATATTCGGTTGAGGGAACGTGGCTTCACACGAGTCGCACACGTATCGTTGGTTACCTGCGGTCAAAGCTCTCGATTACTTTATGACTTTGGGGATCTTCACGGCGAATGAGCAGACAATCAATTTTTGTATTCCTTCAAATCGAGCTGTTAGAGGGCCCAGGCGTTTCGGTCAGTCGCGGGTCGAGTCGTTTGATTGAACCGTGGAGAAGTCTCACCGAGAATATGCCGAGGAGTCAGCACTGGTATCTGAAGCTCGCAGCTAACTTCAAGGTTGAACCAAAAACGGAGTTCCTCCCCAGCCTGAATTGCTCTGTAAAGATTTGATTTTTATCGTAACGAGATAGCGTGCCACGGACTCTCACATTCGTCTTCCGAAACGAACTTGAACAGTTGGAGGAGTAGATGGACCAGATAACAATGAGCCGACAGACCACCACCGACGCCACGGGAAATTTATCAGATCCTATTTAGATGAGGAGTGTTCAGATTAAATTAGTTGGTTCTCGCGTTCTCGTAGGATATCAGTGCCCGAGCACTCACCGTGTGGTTTGCAGGACGTAGAAATTGGCTGTTTTTACTAAGGCCACGTTTTGTTCGTGGATATCTGGCGCCAGTCGCATCAACGTAGACAGCTCCCCATCTACGTACTGCGAGTCGCAAAGTTTCAAGAATCCATGGTCGACTTCAACCTGAAACCTCTCGAACTTGAGGAACTGGCGGAGATCGCTCATCGTGCCCAGGGGAGCAATGCACGAGAATCGTTCCCAGCACCAATATCCAGCTCACCTTGTACTCCAACTCGGGAAGACGGCAATCCAGCAACTTTTCCAGCGGCACTTCGGCGCCGACGGGCATCGAAATAACCCCTGCTGGAAGATACTCTGCGGCGATAACACAACTTTCCTTCTCGATCATCCTGAGCGCTGCACCGCACGGATCGCTCAGAATCGCTTATCCCAGAGACGTCTGATCGACAGATCGGAGTTCGCCCGATCGGTTGATTCTGGCATCAGGTTGTGCACTGTTTCCGGACTAGGCAGACCTGGTACCAGTGTAGTTTGGTGTTCCACCTGTCGACTGCAAGTGGCGCGGGTGTCACATGTGAATGTCGTCGTGTTGTCCTTGTGGAAAGGGATCGGAGGTGGTCTCAGGAGCACGAGCCGGAGTCGTCGTTGTCCTAGTCTAAGCACCGGTGTCGCAGCCGCCATTCGATGTGCTTCAAGTAGATTTGGTGTTCTTTAACGCTCATGGTCGCAGCATCGGTTGGTACATAATTTCTCCCCGATCTCCACGGCGACTCATTCTCCTTCTTTCCATCGCCTCCCGATGGCACCCCGCGAGGGCATTTTCCAACATGTGGCGCCGCGCTCCGGTTGCGTGCTCAGTCCAGGGGAGACTTCTGCTATTGGTACCACCCCAGGCCGCGAGGATCTCATCGGAGATCATCCTCCCGACCTGCGTCCGTTGCGAATTCGTGCGCGGAAAGCGATCGGACCAGTCATCCAACCAATGCGATTCCCTCTTCAATGGAGAGGTAGCCTTCATGGAGTCTCGTGAACCTCCGACTGCATGTCAGCTGATCAAGTATCCCGTAATGTCAACCGTAAATAGTAGCAGAGCTGCGAGATCTCCGCTGGAAGAATCAGCCGAACCCTTCGCGAAACAGACTTGGGAACGGAGAACCGGTTGGATCCCTAATCTTCGGGATAGAGCTGTCTCTGTAACTTGCAAGTGGATCTCCCGTCAGGAAAACGGTGGTCGATAGCTATCGAGGGAAGAAGCAAGCTTTGCACTCCAGTCGATCGCGGCATCGCTTCAAGAACCTTCAATGTAGTCACAGGTGTCTAGGAGTAAGCTGTTGCCGTAGCCAAATCCTGATCCCTGATTCAAATCCTGCGGCAGGAGTCCTCTCACCGCAACACGTGTGCAGCTCGCGAGCACCTGACGGCTTCATCATCACAGATTTTTGCTCGGCAGGGGCAGGTCCACCAAGATACCAAGCAACCACCAAGCGCCAGCTGCTGTCTCTACCGGTTGCTTGGTCGGTTGGTCGTCGGGTCGGTGTCAGATGCGTTGAGAATGGATGGATGGGACGAGCTCGCTTTGCCGAAATTTCCAGCGAATTGGGCTCTGGATCCGAGCCCAGGAGGGAGTTGTGCAACGCAACAGCGAGTAGCTAGCGCATCGACAGTGGATGCGAAAATTGAGTCTAGATCCTAAAGAATACCACGCAGTTTCGACCAACGATGGAGTTTCCTCCGAGACCGCCGCCACGAAGAGTCCCTGGAAGCGTGCTCGAAATGTTAAACAGGCGCCTGCCGACGCAGTTCCAGTTTAGGATGCCTGTGTGATTTATATCCTCAATTTAAGTCAGATCTACGTTTGTTCCACAAGGCGCGCGAGTAAAACCCATATGTTGTTCCTGGAGATGTAGAGAGAAACAGAATCTTCAGCCGCGGGAAGTTCTGAGCGAGGCACGATCACGGGAAAAGAGAAGACGATACTAACTTTGTTTTTATGGGCCGATTCCGGGCAGTAGCTCGGTGTTTATCTGGCCTGCTCCATCATTTAACCATCCGTTCGGCGCTGTGGAAAATAGCGAACCTGAATTATCTCTGCCGAACGGCAATCTTCTACTTTGTAGGCGGGTATCTCTTGCTGAATCGGAACCGTGCAAGATCATGAAAACTCGACCCATGTTCACAGCGGAGAAATTTGCTTATTCGATTCGATAGAATCAAGCATAATGAGACGAAACCAGTTCCTCATGACTCCCCGAAATTCATTCTTCGCCGAACGACATGCTGACGGATACAACGAGATACAGGTCGGCATACTTGAGGAAATATCGAGGAAAAAATCAAAGCAGCCCAACCGGCCAAGTTGGAGGAAGAATTCATCGCGCAAACTCTAAAATCTCGTGTCGGATGATTGCCAAAACCGATTACTCAGCTGTAGCTGCTGTCGCCGCGGCAGCAGGCCTCGTAGGCGGCGACCGCCGCGCCGTCAGAGTGACATTCGACACGGCCTGCAAATTAACTCGATAGCTCCTCGTTCACGATTCCCCCTCGCTGGCTGCCCATATGAACAGGCAATGCACCCACCGATACCACCACAGCCACCCATCCACACCACTAGCACGCGAGCGACCGCCAAACCCCCGACCCCGGCGGCGTGACCAATCTCCCCTGCGCGTATTGGGTTTAAATAACATCATCAAGCTTTGCCTGGCAACGAGGGTGAGCAACCACAAAGGACAAGTGTACAGCTGCACAAGCAGTCCTCTCGGTCATCGGGAATAGAGTGACACGACTCAAGCTAAACTTGAAAAGGTCTCAACGGAACTGCGGGCACTCCAGCTTCCGTTTCATTGGACTCCTCATGTTCCGACCCAAGTCGTCCGGTGAAGTTTTCGAACGAACCACCGGAGGACGGGTCGGAAATTTTTCCTCCTGGCCAATACGAACGTCCATTTGAGCGGCAGAGACGAACTCGCTGAAAAACGAGGCGCCAGATACTGCTCTGACACTGCGGTTATTACTCAGTTCGATCAGTGCTCATCCGATCGATCCGAACCATTCCGACCGGAGCAGTCCGATTCGTGAAAAACTCAGCTCAAAGTTCTGAACTGAGAATCGAGCCACCCTCAAGCGAGGTGCTGCTGTTAATGCTCTGCAAAAGGGGACAAAGGGAAGCCGGCGAAGAGAGAAATCGAGGATATCCGATTTGAAGATGGGATCATGATGACGAGCTATTCAAGTGCTACCCCTCACCGGAACGTTCTGAAACAATCGTATGTCCACTCGAACACGATGGGGACTACAGAGGGATTCGAAATTTGACGTGAATGAGTTAAAACAAAGTTGCGCATCTTCTGGTTACGGGAGAGGCTGTCAGTTACCATTCCGTCAGTTCGGGTGAAGGGCTCTGTGCCGAACGCGCTGAATTGAAGAGACACCCTCTTGGCTAGATTTGGCTCGAGGCGTGCCGACGACCGCCCCGATTCGGGATAACAGATTATTCGAGTCAAAGATTAGACTGCTCATCGTAGATCGCTAACTCCGTGTCAGGGTTGGACGCCGGTAATCCAGCCATGTACGGGTTTATTTTCCACGATTGAGACATTTGTTCGTCAGCGACGGTCGATACTTCGTACGAGGGCCAAGGCGGCTCCACGCTCGAGGCGGGCGGAAAGGCTCCGGCTCGTTCTTCGAATCGTCTGAAAGATGTTCCATTTTGGTGGGAGAGCCTCTCCGAGGCACGCCGTTCGGGACGCCGGGCGTGCTGCACGCCTTCAATCCTGCCGCACCGATTCGAAAGACGCGGTCCGTTCTGAAAACTATGCGGCGCGAGATTCGTACTCCAGGCTCGCATATTTCGTCTCGGAGAATGCGCATGCGAAGGTATTTTTGCACTACAATGCCTGAGCGCTCCACATCTGGGTGCGTGCAGTTCCCAAATGAGCCAATTCGAGCCGGACTCCGAGCGCCTCGGCGCTCGTGGATGGAATCAGGCGATCGCATCGAAGGCTGGGGCTCACGCAGGCTAACTCTCTGACTTCATCGCGAAAGGGCGATCCGAGGTCCAAGACTTGTTCCGCTCCATGCATGTCACCGCCGTGTCAGCAGCGTCGAGTTCCGCGCCGCGATTTGATGGACCATCGAGGAGGTTCTCTCCCAATGCGCGACTGTTTTTCTGCTCGACATCAAGTTCTGTCATCCACTGCAGCATTCGAAAACAGTATTTTTGGAACCGCTGTGCCGAATTTAAACCGTGTGAGGAGGCTATAATGTGCGATAGAGACAATGGAAGGCGCTACTCGAGGTGTGAATGGTCTTCCGTGTGAAGCGAGTCTTCCTCAACCGAAAGACCACATAGTGACGCCTGGAACGGAGCTGTTCCGTGTTCGTCTTGAGACTGTGGCGAAGGATTCCAAACTACGATTCAGACATTATAGCTGAAGACTGTTCTGATCCATGTATTGAGGCATCGACCGAAGATGGCGAGCACTATAATCGATTACTTGACTCATTATGCGGAAACGGCTCTGTTGACGACTCTGGAGAACATCGCCGGCGCGAAAGTACGTTCTCGATGGAGCATGACTACATTGCTAAGTCATCAGTCTTGACATTTCTACTCGCACTCTTCCGCATGCATCCGGGGGGAGTTGAAGCCCAGTCCCTTACAGGATCTCCTGATCGAACCCGCACTGATCAAATCCTTGGACAACATTGCGAGCCTGAGGAAGTTGAGAGCTACCGGCGTCTCGAAGCTATTCAAACTCGAGGGTGTTCTACCGGCAAACTCCTCGCGAAAATGCGTCTTCCTGGTCAAAGGATCCCTGAGTGCTGTAAAGCAGGTAACTTCGAGCCGACGAAGTTCACGATCCATGAGCATATCTTTACATACATTTATCCTCCCGAGAAGAATGGGAACCATGGGAATCGATCATGAAGTCGCGTCCAGCCGTGATTGAACCGACAACCGCGGAGGAGTCCGTCAACCACCGTTGCAAGATATGCTGGTCTCCATCGATCTCGTTGGATCAATGAATCATTACTGTGAAGTTCACCCTTGCAGGTTGCATCGATCATTGCCTCATCGCCCAACGGCCGCGAATTCTATCTTCTGAGTCTTCCGCGCCTTTCGGCAGCGGCGATGACGTTATTGGAATCGGAGGGAGTTTTTGGAATGGTGAAACTCATTCCGTTGCCGGTGAGCCAGTAGATTCAGCGGCGGCGGACCGTGGTGAAAACTATTGGAGCAATGGAGGATTTTTGATATGTGGACGAATCGGGTCGTTCTGAAATTCGCAGGTGAGCCTTATCCCCGTCGAAGACGACGCCGCTTCTCTGGAGAACGACACGTTCTTCCGTGACGTTTTCGTTCATGACGATCATTCTCCACTATCTTCGGTGGCATTATCTTTGTGTCAGATCGAGGAGTTCGCCAAAATCGGACAAGTCACCCTCCTCGGTAAGTTTTCCCTAACGGCTCCACTGTCAATTGTCTTGATGGTTGTGTTGGGACCAAATGTAGTGTTCGAATGTCGGTGAGTATAGCGAGTCATAAACGTTGAAAATGTGTTGTGAACGAATGAACATCGACGTTCTCTCCCACAGGCGATGCAAGTCGATGCGTTTTCGATCAGTGGAAACTCCTGCGCAAGGGGCAGAGTGCATCTGAAAGTAAAATTGTCATCGAAAACTTGGTGATATTCAGCAGAGACGTTGACTACGTATCGCTTATGAGCACTCAGATGAGCTATAGCGCTATCCTCGACGACCTCTTCGGTAACTTGGAAGGAACAGCATATTCTTGAGCTCATAGGGTCTGAGTCGATCGAGCTTCGTTTCCGACATCGAATCGAAATTTCAGGGATTCAAAACGGGAAATGCGTTATTCCGAAGAGTGTCACGAAGAAAGAAGAACGCCAGATAAATTTCAAAGAGCCTACTGAGACTCTAGCTTCTATCAGAGACAAGCACATCTCATCAGTTTTTGGAGTTTTGAGCAGTGAAAGCAAGAAGTTCATGGGGACCGTTGACGGCGACACACCCCAGTCCATCTCCGGTAACTCCCCGTCCCAGTTCCGTTATGATTTCATCCATGTTTTTGCAGTTGAAAAAACTGAACCGATTCGCTCTCCCCAGGTCTGAGAAATTTTGTGAACAATGAGCTCAGCGCGATCACGAAGTTACGCAGTGCTCTTTCGCTTCACGTTAGCATTTGTGAAGAAATATCCCAGCGCCGAGGACATGTAAGTGGACTCGCCCATTCAAGAACGATGTTTTCATTTTTCCCCGGAGAACGTCGCCGTCATATTGTGCTCATGGATTCTGACCGCGACAGGATTTCGATGTCGTTCGAGCCGCGGAGCAAAACCTCCTACAGGGAGTAGATGTGAAGACTAGCATTGAGCTGATAAAGGATTGCATTTGTTCGTAAGTTGAGCTGGGCTCTCGAGACAGATCATGAGAATTCATTTTACGATAGGATCATTTGCTCGTCTCCTCTGCGACTCCGTACAGAGGTCGAACCTTGCAGCGAAAAACCTTGGGAGGTCTCTTTGCGTTTGTTGTGTCTCCTATCCTTGGTCCAGGATGGCGTTCCACATGGGTACTTGGAATCCATTCGAACATCATTCCTTCATCAATACGGCTATCATCATTTGGCCACTCTTCAAAGACTAGAGAAGCTTGGAATACTATACGAAGCCCAACCTGTGATAGGCACGCCGCAAGGAAAAGTGAGCATTCCTGATTGGCGAAAGCCATCAGCAGAAATGACCAAAGGCGCCGCGCGTGAGAGGGCGCCTGATATAACTCTTACATCCTTTCCTACTCGTGGATTCAACGAGCTTCGAGAAGATCAGGTTGAACGTAACCCTGCTGCATGACCTCTCAAACGTCGTCGATTCCTTTTTGAAATTCTAGGGCGGCTCTATGATAAGTAAAATGGCCACATCCGCGAGTCTTCTCGGCCTGAAAGAGTCCTCCTTCATGACCAGGAGTCGCAAGCTTGGCCTGATACAGTCAGAGAAGGACAAGAGAACAAGGTCGCACAGCGCTGGTTACGTTTTCAATGATCTATACGTACCTTTGTGCGCGAAGCTGCTAGAATCTGTCTGTCAAGGAAATTTAGATCAACTATCCAAGATTCTAGGTGAGCTGGAGCAAGGAACATCGACCTCGAACGTCTCCCTCATTTCCTTGCACTTCTCCCCGATTTCCTGTCTGCAAACGGAAATGGCTAACGACTCCTTGTCGCCCCAGGGGGATCTCTCACGACGGAACGTCTGCATCAGACACCTCCTTTGGCATCCACGAAGAACGTTCTCGTGTACTTCGTGGGAGGAGCATCCTTCGGCGAGCAAGCGGCATTGCGGCTGGTATCCAAACTCCAAGGGGTCAATGTATTTTTTGCTGCAACTGATGTTTGTGGGGGCTCGAGATTCTTGAATAAACTGTCCTAAGGCATTGATTTCCCTCGAATCGTCCTCCGAAACCGACCTCTCAACGAGATATCGAACAAACGATTTATGGAACGGTCATTTATTCGTTCTCCCAACAGTGACCCATCCCTCGTCGTCAGGTTCATTAGCTCTCCGCCTCGTGCTGTTTTGTGTGCTCATGTCCGCAACCTGTAAATTCGAAGCTTGAGCGATACGAGAACAATAATTCTGTTGACTTTTGACGGAAGTTTCAAGAGGATGAGGGAAATCTTCACGCTCGCCGACGTTGTCGGTAGTGCGATGATTTTTCGCAGGTTCAGCTGCTGAATCCGACGAGCCGGAACAGATTCCGAGGTCTGATGATAACGAACCTGATTGGCGACTTCGCTGATTTCAGAAACGTCCACCATGTCCTCATCATCGACAGTTTGAGAGGGCTCGGGTCTGGCGTCCGGCAACGCGGGCCTCGCTTTGGGCAGCTGATCCAGGGCTTCCTGAACTGATCCGTTTTTGCAGAGTTTGCTGAGATTGACCATCAAAGTGGCCAGTTGAGGCACCGTCCCATCGTCTATGACGGTATCGAAGTCCTCATCAAGGATATCCTCCATGTATCCTTGGACATCCGACGGATCCAACTTCTCATCATTCAGGATGTAGTCGGCAAGTTCCTGGAAGTAAGATGGAGGTTCTCTTCGTATCTTCGCTTGAGCAGAGAAGAAACTAGCTCACCGGGAGATTGAAAATGACACTACTCCAATCCATGACTGAGATCTCGATGAATAAGATCATTCCTCATACCTTGCACATCTCCGCCTCTTTCTCTTTCCTGTTGAGTCCGCCCATTCCATGCTCCAGAGCGATTTGGAAGCTCACCCAGTCGCCGACGAGCTTCTCCACGATGTAATGGATGGCTTGCTGGAAATCCATGACAACTGGAGGTACGGAACCAAGGATCAGATCCCTCCTATGAAACGATTCTGGTTCCAGCCGTGGATGGATAGGATTTAACACTCGATTCAGAAAAACAGAACGAAGAAGAGAATACGGTTTGCACGTCTCCTCACTCCTGAGTTTCTGAGCGCTCTTAACAGCTGAGAAGCGTTAGCAGGCGGCGCGCCGTTCTCTCCTATCATTCTGTAGGCCGTGTTTAAGTTCGACTTTCGGTGGTGTAGGTATCGGTCATACACTCCCGATGTGTCACATGAGCGCACCCGCATGCCATGGCTCACGTACTGGTACGGATCGAGGTTCGAGTGACGGTTCCGGTGATTTACTCCTATGAGCTCCTGTGGAATTCGAATTTGGCGGCTAAGGAGCATTGTTGATAAACAGCCGAGGAACCACATGTTGGTTTGCTCCGTCTCCGGCTCAACGAGTAAGCTGCTGCTACTCCGTGAACCTGGTGCTGGTTGCAATAAAACCGGCAAAGTCTGCTCAAACTAGCATGGTGCTCCGTGCATGGTGAAATGGCTTGCCATAGTGAACAAGAAGAGGAGGCTGAAGTTCTGCTTTCGATATACGAAGGAGACCCCTGCTTCCGCCAGATATCACCGACCAAGTACCATTACCGCTATGGTGAAGAGAACTCAAGTAAAGATTTCGTTGTCGAACTGAGCTGGGGTGAAAATTACCCGAACGAAATCCCCGAGATAAACCTCGACTTGTTCGGCAACAATCATATTCTGAGTGAGGTTCGAGATTCGATCAAACATGCACTCGAGGAACAAGCCGAAAACAACATAGGGATGTCCATGACTTATACCTTGTTCGAATGGCTGAAAGAGAATTCAGATGCCTTCACTGCGGCGCAACCAGAACGAACTGCGGCGGAGATCAAGGAGGAAAAGACGAGCAGTCCTGAGCAGGAGCAACGCCCATTGAAAGAGGCGAAAAAAGAGAAACTGACGAAGGCACAGAAACGAAAACTGCTTGGCAGAACCGTTCAGGGCGAGCTACCTCGCGGCCACGATTGGGTGGATGTCATCAAACATCTGCTGCAATCAGGTTCTGGAGGCTGATGTTGTTAATAACTGCAATCCCAATCAATAGATATGTACGCGTTGAGGGAATAAAATTATTCTCGTCCAACGAGAGCGGAGCTCTTCCTCTGTTTGATTGAACGTACGAATATTCGTGTTCGACGGGTTAGTGGAATGAATCGGCTTCATTCGTAAATGGCAGAAGTCTCTTTCTCTCTCTCCCCTTCCAGAGATGTGGTCCATTGTGCTCGACTAGCTGTCGTTATCAGAGCGAAGTTTCCTTCTCTGCTTCTCGAGGTTAGATTCGAGTCCGATCAGCTCGGTAGCTCGCCAAGATACACGGTCCCTCGAGCTCCTGTCAAGTACTCTCATGGAGATCCGCTGATAGTTCTCAAATTCGCAAAGCCTCCGTGAAATTGGTGCCCATGATCCGCGCCTTTGGTGATTCCATGTGTCGAAAAATTAACGTCGAAACACAGCAACCGACGAGACCCCAGAGACCGTGAAGGTCGAATTTTCTTCCCTCCCGCCCCAACTGCAGTACTGTCTGGAGAGCGACCCTCTTGAGCTGATGGGGAACACTGGCAGATTCAGGGGTGCCTCGAGTGAGGCGCGCGGCTGGGAACTCGCTGGGCACCCCAGGGTACCTTCGACTCCGTAAAAGACGAGTAGAGTCGCTGTATAGATTGGAGAAACGCCTGAAATCACCAAACTGCGATCTTTCCGGCTAGAATTCAGCATCAATGTCCTCATCTGGTTGCATTGGCATGTGTCAACTGAGAGTAAATACTCGAAAGAAGGGGTCTCGAAATGCTGCTGTTGAAAAACGTAAATGCGAGTGTGTCGTTTCTGCGCCGCGTTCCGGCCAGAAAATGGCCGACGCAACGAGGTTCTACAGTCAATCTCACTCGAAGGAGATTCCAACGAATCCAGTGACTTCGCGCTGATTGACAGAAATCCGCGCCGTCCCATTCCCGCCGCTCCCCCAAATCCCAGAGCCGGGACATTTTGGTTCGCTGTGTCCGCTTTTCGAGCGGTGAAAGACCTCACCACTCACCACCCTTCATCACGCGTAGATATCAAAACAACTCCGTCAGTCAGCTCTAGGCTCCGGATCGTAAATGAACAAAACAGTTGATGTTGGGGCACCGTGATAGCCTCCATGCGGCGATTCCTCGTTCGAAGCTGAGCTGTCCCTCCGGATTCGGAAGATGAATTTGTTTCACTTGACTCTGGTCCTCGCATCAGCGATACAATCAGTGTACTGTCAATACGAAGACGTGCGATGCAAATGCATTTGTCCGAGTACCTCAGTCGTGGGCGGACAGTCAGGAGACAGAAAACTCTACATCAAGAATGTTCCACCAAGGAGGTAGGTTGGACTGTATTACTCGAGAAGGTTAATCATTGAGGAAATAAGAGGAAGCGCCAGCAGGGCACAAAACCAGCAGGAAATGGAGAACTCCCTGAACTGTCAAAAGCGACAACTCACCATCGCTCGCTGGCAGTGTGCGATTCTCAGAGATATTCCGAGAATCCGAAGCAACAAGCCATGTCTTATGAGAGGATTCGGTTGCGAGAGAAGCCGTGGCTACCTTGAGGTTTATCTGATCTGTTTATATTTGGTCTAGATGCGATTGCGAGGGGGTTGTTATGCCCACTGTGGACTCGGCACTGAGAGAAAAAGCCGCGGAGTTCTGCCCCCGTTGCGAGTGCAAGTGAGTTTCGTTGTCAACTTGTCGGAAACCTTCACCATGAATTCCCATACTCCTGCTAGTTTGGAGTCGAGTGAACCTTCCGGGACACGTGATGCGACTCAGATGCTTTGACATAATCCTCGCTTCACAGATATGAAACTCGGAATACTACCACGATCCGGGTCTGTGTTATTCTCCTGATTTGGGTGGTCGCTCTTCTCACCCTATATATGGGCTTCTTGAGGTGAGTCACTCGAGGACGTTGATTTCTAGCTCGCGGCAGAATGATGACCCCAAATCGTGATATTGTCAGAGAACAACACAATCCTAAAAGCATTTTCCCGATGATCAAGATGTTTGGATCCACTGCTGAATAAACGGCGGGGCATCGTTAAGTACGAGGAGCACATGAATGAAGATGTCAATCTCGGGGAATTCGGCAACAATGAAGGTGAGCGTCATCATACTCCTCTCTGTCTGTCGCGAGGGAATTTTGTGGGAGTGTGTACCGCGAGGCAACCAGATCGAGAATCTAATCTCTTTGAATCGAACAGCAAATACATCCTCTGAGAACGACGTTCAGCAACGAGCGACTCGGGTCCGCGCAGGCTCTGGAGTGCTCGACAAGGTCGGCGCGCAACAAGATAAGTGGAAGCGACAGGTGCAAGAACAGAGACGGAACATTTACGACAAGAGGACGATGCTGAACTGAAGAGCTCGTTCACACCGTTTCTCGAATCTCCTGAGTAAGGTTGTTAGACAATGATTCGAATCTTGGTGAAAACGCTCCGACCTTCGATTTTCGCTTCAAAGAGTCATTGTTACTGGAACGATTTTCGGTCGGCGTTCGAAGCTCCCTGACGTGCCTGTGTTCACTATCAACGGACCGATCGCATCAGAACCGTCAATGTTATCTCGGACGAGTCGCGATACATGAATAAATGTTCATCCTCCGATTCGATGAATGCCTCGATTTTATCTCACCGTTTGAAAACAGGGCTCACAAGAGGTCTGCTATTTCCATCTCACAATTTCTTTCGTGCCTCCACTCGGATGCATCGCTCAGCCGCGGTTCCTCGAGTCTTTGGTGACGATTCACGAAGAAGAGTTCAACCGGCGGAGGAGCCCGGTTGACCTTCACGAGATGGAGACGCGGGTCGAGAGCCGCAAGCTACGGGTGTAGTTGACAAGCATGATCATCTCGGCTGCGTCTGCTCGAGCACGCTCGTTCTGCTACTCGGCTGACCGACCGGCAGGAAACGACCTAATCTCCAATATCATGTCTATTGGGGTTTCTCTCGAGGAGAAGCTGAGGTTACTCCAAATGCCTCCAGGGGGAACACTTCCTCCCTGAGAAGCGTATTCAGGGTAAGATGGCAGCTCGGCTCCGGAGTCTTCAATACTCCAATCGAGACTTAATCTCGATGACTAGATTTTGCGGTGATCATCCAGGTATAATCCATTACGCAGCAACTAGTCTTGTGAGAAGGGGGTTTAACACGTTTTCCCGCACCTCGGTTAATCACGGACTGAAAGTCATTCGGAGGCAGGACACTACTCAGATCAATTCCCGTACTCGAATACAGTTTTCGATTGAGAAGGACACACATGTGCCTTTCACAGGACTGCTGATTTAACACGTAGCAGAGACTCCTCATATATATGTAGAGATTCCTGGCTCGAACACAGGCAGCATATGGTCTCGCTCTTTCACTATCAGACGGCTATTATTTTCTCGTTTCCCTAAACAACGGGAATCGGGATGATTCTTGCCGTCTTACATATGATGATGAAGTGGTTCCCAGGACGGAGCCAAACACCTCCATGAACTGCTCTGAGCTCGGATTCCGCGGAGATGGCCGCTGTTGCCAACAACGGCGGTGGCTTCGGAGCCTGACGCCTTACGGTAGCAATCCAGTTGCAGCCCTGATGGCGGTCGGTCTGTAGACTCCGGCTCCATTCAGAGTTGCTCAATATTTCTCATGCAACACTACTTCTCGCTGCTCAGATTCTTCTGGAAGCTCTGAGATTCGGCTAGTTAATCGATCCACTGACAGCGCTCGGGCAGAAGCGAAAGCAATATTCTGTGGTGGAGGAGGTCAGACGCAGGGGAAAGCATCTCTCGAACGAAACAGACCTTCAGGGTTCTCGGCAACCAATGCACGAGCTCTACGCTCAAGGGACAATCGAGATCAAAGCAGTTGCAGTTTCGCAACAAGCGCGACTCAATCATGACGACTACCATCGTCGGAGTGGTCCAGTGGCAGGATTTGTTCTTCCGCTGGCGCTATCCGCTTGTAACTTTGCTTGCTCACGAGGAAGAGCACAATTATGCCGAACAAAACGATCAGGACACCTGGAAACGTGGGCAGTCGTGAATCGGTTCAAGACACATGCTCTCTAAATCCCGACGTCTTTGAATCCTAGAGAAAACTCACCAATGAGGTTTCCCATCATCGGTCCAGCGCCACCGTTCGGGTAGCCACCGTTGAACACAAGTTTCTCACTTATACCCATGAGGGCTGCGCAAATGGACAACACGAAAAGCATAGTTCCATCGAAAATGTGAATAGGCATGAACCTTGAGTTGGAGAAACAACGAGAAAATCGAGTTAAGATACCAGACACGACAATAGTCAGTGGTCTCAAACCTCCTTGAGCAGAGAGAGATCAGCTTACCTGCTCCTCAGAGATTTCCGGACTCCCGGATACAAGAAACAGGCGAAGCCAGTGAGAAATTGCAACCCGAAAGCAACAATCACGCTCATCCCAATCCAGGAGTGCAGACTGGGGGCGAAATTTTCGTGAGGTCGTCAAGAATGCAGGCCAACCTAGTTTGAGAACGGCATCCACGGGCTTGGATGGATTAGGCAACCAACCTGTAGAGGTTCGGAATGGGAGGATCGCGAAGATTGTGAGAATCGAACGCGACCTTGCAGCCAATGCAGACCAGAAATAGAGACGTGAAATGCATTACAGCGTGGATGGACTTCAGACGTGGTTTTGCTTCATTTCTTAGAACCCTGAAGAACGGTCGAAGGTGTTGACGATTGAAAAATGGCCATAATTCCCCATCGATGATCAGCGTCAGGGAACAACTGGCAGATGAAAACGCTGCCTAACCTGTACACCAAGATAGCGTCTCCCTGTATGATGATGAAGCCGAGAGTCATAAGCACGGGATGCCAATTGAACCAAGTTTTTGGCTCCGAAGGTCCTGTGTATCCTCCGTTGTACTGGCCTCCCCAGATCACAACGAGAATTACGATCAGCGCTCCGAGAGCCTTGAGAGAGAATGCAAGGCATGCTTAGTTGCTCAAGGAGGGAAGAGCTTCAATAAAGGTTTGAGACCGCTATTCCACGCCATGATCTCTAATCGGAGAGGATCAAGTAGCCTCCATACGTCGATTGTTCCCTGCTGCAAAGACAAACGGAAGAACTTCACTGGCGCCACCGAAATTAGAGTTCCTCACCTGTGAGACGAGGAAAGCTGGTTTGAAGCCTGAAAGATCCTGGATGATGGGGAAATCTTGAAAAATATCCATTCTTATCTGGAATAAGGACGAAAACCATCGTGAACTCCTGCGAAATTCCATTAGAGCCAGGACGCGAGTCCGCCTCTCACATGAATTCAGCTGCATACGTGGGACTGCATAGGTCGATAGGGAAACCTCTCAGCCCTCTGCTGATATCGTCCATCTGTCAGATGGATGTCAACAGGTCGCCGAGTGAACGGAACGTATAATAAGCGCTGGATCCGTGGGTTGACTGAGTCAAGACAACGGGTCCGTGCTCCAGAGTAACGTCAGAAATTCGTCTGCGATGAGGCAAGCTGTCTCCACACTCACGTTTTAGATTTTCGACAGTCAGAATAGCAGCACTCCTCTCCGACTGTGTTGGCTTCATGTGAGTCCCGTTTCAGAGGAGACTAGATGCCCCGACCCGCAGATGCGATCTCCCGCCAAAGGCGGGTCCGTCGCTTCTCTCCCTCAGAGGCAAGAGTGACTATCGACCAATGAGCAACGCGCGTTCTTCGACCAAGAGGGTCATTCTCGTTGAGGGCAGCGGTTCAGACTCGTGCTCCTAGTCTTGATGATTCATCTTAGACAACCTGTAGCCGGTATACCGGTTCCGACAGATGTTTTCCGCAAAGAAGAGAACGAATCTACCTTAGTCATTCCTCCTCCCCGCCAAGTATTCTCCCGACTGAAACCGATCCCCATGATGAATTCCAAGATTGTGAGCCAGTGTTTCTCAACCTTACCCCTTGCAACGAATCCCATCGTCAGCAATCTTCCGGTCGGCCGCCAATCCAGGGAATAGGGTACCAGGGAGCACTGCTCCGAGCCGATGGGCTGATTTTTCGATGGATATCGAGCCGACATCTTTTTATCTTCCGATTTCCTATTCTAAGGGCACAACATCCCGTTTTAGCTGCTTTGTTGGCGCGTACAGATGAAGGATATCGTATCTGCCAGCCAAGTGCTCTCTCGGTGGATTGAAAGCTCATGGTGAAACATAGAAGATGATCAAATTTTCCATGTCGAGTCGGAAGCGGCTGTGGACAATGTGAGCGAAGGACCTTGAGAGGATCTCGAAAACTTGACAACGTCATCCCGCATTCCAATCAGTGGCGTATTTGAGCAAAAAAAAACAGTCAGCAATTTCCGAAGGAGGTCGGGGGGGGGGGGGCTGAGTTAGGCTCGAGGTATAATACTTGGATGGAGAGTCAGCCATGAATATCCAGCGAATTTCATTATGAGTGTCGCACTTATGAGTTAAGCTATTGTACTTTGAAGCCGCGCCTGGCTTTCAGCTCGGCAGATGTTTCAGTCGCATCGTCCAAATTCCGGGGAAGGGAATTCGATGACCTCGAGGAGGTGCCAAGGAGTCTAGCTGGCGTCATATCGGGGTGGTGCACCTTATCGTCAGAACTCGCATACAGGTGATAGTATTGAAGGGTCTAAGTTGGGGCGAATGGCGAGGAGAGGGGGAGGCGGTTAGGAGATGGGTTGCCCATGTGTGAGTTTTAGATGACTCCCTCTATCGCTCTCAGTAGGGAGGCCAAGCGCGGGGTACTCACGAGGGAAACGCACGACCTCTTGGTGTTATCTGGGGTCGAGACCTAGTTATGCGATACCTTTCTATCGACTTCTTCAGAAGTCCGTCGTCGAACGTTTCTCTCTCCGCCTCCGTCACCTTTTAACTTCAGTTTTCGACTTCGATTGCTCAGTAACGTATGTGGAGCAACAACATGAGTCTCTTTACCGAATACTCCGAAGTTGGGGTTGAGAACTGCATTTGAAGGTTCAAGATCATCGCTCCGCGAGTCGCAAGAAGTGATAAGGGAAGGGGGCTACCCGAAGGGGGAGCCCTGGGTCGCTCCGTGATCTTCGTCCTCAGATCACAGGGAACATATGAATATTTTGTTTCATTTATTGTTCCTATCTGAACAGCACGTGCGCAGTACGTTCGATATTGAGAGGTTTCGTCATGAAGTCAAGAGACACTTTTGAGGTTTCTTAATGAGTGCAAATATTTATTGTGTTTCTCTCCAGACAACTTCTAATGTATAAGCCGATATATTTTTGCTTCATCTAATTTAGCGCAAAGACAGCTCGATACTGGAGTTCGGTGAAGTCAACAGTTCTTCTCTTTCTTGTGGTGCCATATCGCAATCGTTGTTGTCGCGGTACAATGAATTGATCCGGTTGATCTAGAGAAACATCAAATCTATTTCCACGTGCGGTCGAGAGACGCTCCGTAATGATCGGCTAGTTGGAGCAGTATTGGGAGACTCCGTCTAGTGAGCTCATGTTGTGAATACAACTTACATTGCTTCCCACATGGGAAAGCCTACTAGCAGAGCATGGGAACGCGCGACAGGAACTCTATCGTGCTCAAGTCCTGCTCACATCGAAGTCTGATGACTTTGTGGAAGATAAAATACGCGGCCAAGTGCTGCGGACCTGCACCGGGCAATCCACGATGAACTCCAATCCACACCGTACATCAACATCTGTGCCATCGCCCGACAGAATTCGACTCAGCTACCGCAGCACTGGTTTCAGACGTTTCCAAGGTGTTTAACAGCTTGACAAGCACACACTGGAGACGTCCTTACTGATACAGTTTAGCCGCTGGAATGCGACGGTTACACATATAACATCGTCACAGGGTTTCACAAATAAAGCATGTCATTTTTCGTCGTGTATACGGACCCTACTCACTCACGAGAGGCTGCAATGTCGTTGGATTGGCTTGGGAACCTTCTCACGGCCGCCTGTCGTTCGACAAACTCGATTTGCAGTCAGAGTTGTCGGATCAGCTGTGGCGATCAGGAAAAGTCGATTTTTCCGACCTCATGGCTCGAATTTGAAACCATTTGAGCTGATTATTTCGGTGTCGAACGGGACAAGACTTCCCGGATGCAGGCATGGAACGATACCACTTGCAGATGTTGGTTGTTTTCCGAAGCTCTATGAGATAGCTCACGACGGAAATCATCCAAAATGACCTGGTGTCCTTAGCCCGGGCGAGGCTGAGATACTTCAGCAACGTAGACTCGTTCATCGACACACCGGGAACGAATCGGTCACGGTAACAACAGGGACTCGCCTTCCCAAGATCTGTCCGAGGGCAGCACAACGGAAAACATTGCAGTGCATCGTTTCGCTTGAGACACCGTCAGCCCATTAAATTGTTCAATGGTAGAGAAAATAATACTAATATTATTGGTCACAGTACGACAAGTGCGAGGATAATGATAATAATGATGATCATAATATTCAAATCACGCAGTACCATGGGTTGTGATTGACTCGCGTGAATCTCTCACAGAGACATACAATGTTGTGCCTATACAAGAGCATGACGACACTTCACAGTTGAAACGATGGAAGTACGGCGCTGCGGATCCAACTGACCAGCTCTGACTGAACTGCAGTCTGGATGGGCCCCCTGACTCGTTCGTTCCTGCAGTATGCATTCCGTAAAACGTATATAGGCTCCACCGAATAGGAAACGTTGTGTTGATTATTCAATCGATTGATTCAGTACCGGATCAATCCAATCAACGACCAGAGGGTTCCTCACATTACTTCCGGCGTGCTCCGAGCTCTGTGTGTATGTAGTAACTAGTTAAGTAAGTTTACGGACTCTAGCGCCTCCTGGTTACTCTACTCGTCGGCGATTCACGAAAAAATCATTTGAAACATTTACAGTTCGCCTCGGTCCCTCTATCGCGCCGCCTCTTTTCCATGAGGAGTCAAAAGTGAGCAGCTTCTTGTCTGGAGGCTTCTCCAAGATGACTAGCCGTCCTTGAATCTCGAATGCTCAGACTGGCATCATACATGTGATCCATACGAGAATAGCCGTCATCTCCCTTTGCAATATTCGCTCAAGTTTTCCATGATTTCCGTAGCGATGACTAGAAGAGCTTATGGCCTCGTGAGAGTGGTTCTCAAATATGTGAAAGTGTTTCCTCCGTTGTATAACTCCAGCGCACACACCGATGCTACGAATTTCCGTGCCCGCCGATGCTGCGAAATTTGCTCCCCACTGTCATTTATCGTTACATGTAAAATCACGTCACGAGTCTCTACGAGAGACCGCGCTCCGAGAGTTGGCAGATTTTCATCGCGCCATCCACGGCGACGAACTCCATCGGGAGATATCGTTCCACCCGGTTCGACCAGTCATGCCACAATCGTTTAACCCGTACGGTCCTTGGGACCAACACTAAACCCTAGTCAGGGACTACGAGTTTCACGCCGATGTATGAATCAACCGGACGCGATTTAAATAATCATTCGTTATGGTGTCGGGCTCCGCTCCTAATCATTGTCAGCGGGGGACTCCGCTCCTCATCGAGAGGATTGGCGAGGAATCGTGGAAATGTTTACGATTGGAAACTGCAGGACGCGATTCGCGAGCTACGTCGCTCCTTTCGTGTTGAACAAACAACATCACAAGTTGGCGAGAAGTTCTTCGCTTCTCTCGTTTGCACGACGCAAGGCGTCACAGTCTCTGGTGAGCCGTATTTGGATTTTGGGAATCCTGGGATACTCCTCAATATCAGGGCTTCGGCGGGAACAAGGAGATGATTGCCGCGCAGATCTTCTGCGGGTTGAGCTCATCTGGCTGTGACTCCATCGCCGCCTTCACCTGCTCTTCCGGGAAGATGGGCGTCAGACTATTGTAGAGCTTCTGTCTCTCCTCGAACGCGTTGACAGCGGGCAGAGGTCCGCCCGATCCGAAGGATCCCGCTGGTGCGAGCGGTACCGCGAGCGGGGTTCGCATTCGGTTCTGCGGAGGAACGCTCGACGGCCGGACGTGTTGCTGAGCGGGTATCGGAGACCAAATGTTGGCCTGGTAGCAGGTTGGCGTGACGAACTGGTTCGGGAACATGTTCAGTTTCGTGTCGGACGTGGAATTTTGGCCGGAGAGACCGCCGGCCTGCCATGCGTCCTTGAAGGCGTCTTTCTGAGTTGAGCGGAAGCCGTCCGAGCTGAGATGGGCCAGACTGTGATGCGAGTTGGGGCTTCTGCTGTGGGTGTTGACGAGTTTCATTTGTTCCAGCCGATCGTCGTGATTCGGATTGAGAGTCAGCTGTCTCTGTAATTTCTTGTGCAGTCCGGGGCCCGGGTCGGCCGAGACCGTTTCACAGTGGGAGTCCGGATCGGAGAGTTTCTTCGCGAGCGAAAGATGGCCGGACTCGCTCAACATGTTCATGGGCAGATTCGACCAGCTCGGGTGTCGCCACAGAGCGTCTCCGCCGTAGGCAGAGCCGTGGATCAGGAAATCGTCCTGAAGTCGTTGGGCCGGTGCCGCCGACCGCGTCCGGCTCAGAGGCTGTTTCTTCTTGGTCCCGGTGGGCAGTGTCGGGTCGCCGGCCAGAGTGACGGGAACGCTCCGGGTCCTGGTGACCTCGTTGCCGAGATTCGCGCGAGCTTTGACCTCCTGCAGCTGGATCTTGGCTTGCTCGGCGAGCGTCTGGGTGATCGACTTCTGGGGCTTGTTGCCCCTCTCGGGGTGATAATATTTACACTTGTTTCCATAAGTGCATTTTTTGGCATACGGGCACACAGACGGCAGCTGGAGAGGGACTTTGCTGAGGAACTGGTCGAGGGTGGGTCCGGTCCGGCCGAGGGGGTCCTCGGGCGGCATGAAGCGGTCGTTGACGAACACATACATGAGGAGGCGCTCTTCGACGACTTTTTTGAACTCGGGTTTCCTCTGAACGAGGTCTCGGTAGTTGTCGTTCGACACGACGATAGCATCGTCTTTGAGAGCCACGTCCAGGATGTAGTAGTCTTCGTAGCAGACTATTCGTTTGCCGTTCACGTTCCTCGATGGCGTGAAGCTGACGACGCCTTCGCTCTCGAGTTGCAGAAGCAGTTCTTGGTCAGCTATCGGGGTGTTCGGCCTAGGTGCCTCTCTGCGCCAACTGGGCACGAACACCGTGATCTGCTTGTGACCCCGGGCGCGAAAGTAGTCGACACAAATTTGGATTCCTCGGCAGGAGAACACGTTTTTGCCGTGGCTCATCGCAACGTTGGGTCCGTCGATGACGATCGGCCATAGATCGCCGCTGCGAGCCGCGTCGGAGGAGCTCGCGTCGAGCAGGACCGGTTTCGTCGTCGATGACAGCTTTATGAGCTCAGCTAGAAGCTCGTTGTTGGACGCGCTGAGGCCGAGTCTCTGGAGCGCGTTTTGGAATTGCGCTTCCGTGTAGCCGAGTTTCACAGCGAACTCCAGCCGTGTCTGGTAGCTAGGGTCAGCAAGTACCGTCTTCAGTTCGACTTTGTGGGTACTGACGTACTCCGCAAATTCCGCCCCCAAGGTGTCTGAAACGGTCCTCGAGACGTCGTCGTGCATTCTGTGTTGAAGGGTGCCCTGCGATTTGGTCCCGGGGCCCAAACCGCTCTCAGTGTCCGAGTCGTAGGACGAGTCCTCGCTCTCAACGCGACGGGTGAGGCGTCCGTTTTCGCGTCCATTCGGCCCGCCAATCGGGTCCGACAGCAGAGAGTCCGCCGTCAGCGAGTGCTTGATGACGTCGCTGAGAACAACGCCGTGTGCGAGGAATTCGTCCACCAGCTGCATGGCAAGCTGCACGTTCGCCTGTGGACCCCGGATTACAACCTCACAGTCGCTGAATATCAACAGGACGCGTGCATCTCGCTCGATTTCACTCCGGAGGCTGAACAGCTGACTGAGGGCTTCGGTGCTCAGAGGTTGTCGCTTCTCAGATGCCGGGTATTCTGACGTCACAGAGAGCAGGAACTCCTGTGAGAGACGGAACGTACGTTAGTTTGTTTTACGATGCGCGTGACCGATCGGAACGATTCAGTCCTGGAGGGCGGGGGGGGGGGATTTTTCAACATTCCGTTTCGCATGTATGACGATCACGATCCAGAGATTGATACAGGGTATGGATGAGAAAGGCGGTCACTCTACGGTCGGTATTCCAACTACCACTCGGGTTCGGCCTATCGTCCCCTCTATTCGCGCTGTCCTCCCGTCACCAGACTCGAGCTCGTGGAGCCCCCTCCTCACAGCAATGAGCCGACCGGCTTTGCAGCCATAGTGAGGTCGGAGACATCTACTCACATGCGTTCAACGATCGAGTGCGGGCACCGCATGGATGACGGCTGGTACGATTCGGACCGAGCGTTCCGTTGAGGCTCGAAACAGTTTACTCGAGGGTTCGCGACCGAGTTGACTCCTGAACGTGAACCTCACACGGGGGAACAAACTCCGATTCGAACATAAACACTCACGACGATCCCTCGTTTGGGGTAGCTTGGCTTTTCGTCGCTCGCTCGCCGTTCAGTTGCCGTTCGTTTGCCGTCGAACGGGAGAGTGAAGAAAGAGCGAAAGCGTCATCACAAGTCCGACCGCTTACCGATGACTGGCTCTTCTCGCCGAAGAGAACTTGCTTCGAGACGAAGCCGGATGCGCGCAGGGGCTGGACGCCGGTCGACCAGCCAATGTCAGATTCGGCTTGCCGGTCGTGACTCTTCAGCTCATCGAGGGGCCAGCCAGCGAAGCCGGATCTCAACGCGAACGCACAAATCGCCCTGCAGCCCTCGGCTCCTGGTGCGCATGAATTTCAGGTGCTTCTCGTCCCGGAGTTCAGAGGACGGTGGCGCACGCTCCCGAGCGGAATTTGTCGGCACGGCGATCCGTGATGACTCCGATCGATCCGAGTATGTTTCCCCGTCAGGCACCGCCCGGGAACTCTCCCGGAATCACGAAGCAAAACAACCCTTTCGAGCTCGGAAATGAGCATCTCCTCGCATTCGTATTTTTGAAAGTTTCTGAGTGAGGACATAGAAACACATCGGTACTCATCTCCGCGGACAGCATCCCATACCAGGATGAACTCCTGTACTCCTGACCCACTCCTGACAAGAACAGGACCGCATGGATCACCGGCCCCGAGCGCCTCCCGAGGTGGCCGCAGGTCAGAGCCGCCTCGTCCTCGTCGTGGTAGCCGACGGCGCTATCTTTTCACCCAGCTCGTCGCGTCGGTTGAAATCGAACGCAAAAATATGGAACTCACATTGCATATCCGGTGGTGAGAGGCACCGGGCGCCCGAATCGGGTCGCAGACGAAGGTCAAAGCCTATCGCGAAGTTCCACAAAATCGAGATCTCTCACAGCTGCACGAAACGTTACTCCAGAGCGGTGAACAGGTTTCACGAGAGATATGTTTGGAGAGTTGTTTTAATTGAATCTGGTCGCTCGACGTTAGCTCCTAGCCAGTCTTGAAGCGACTGGAGTGGCGTAGAGATCCCCGATTTCGCTCGAGCTACTCTATCGCCATCCCGGATATAGCAAAGCTGGGAAGCAGCCGGCCAACTGATTGTTCGACTATTAATCTCTCGAAAACAGCGATGGAACTTGCACCGCAGACGTGGTTCCAGTTTACTCCTCACTCTCTGCCCATGAAGTTTGACGTTGCAGCGGTACGTCAGCGCTGGTTACCGGTGACAAGCACAACCCGATTCTATTCCCGGCGTGCTGTCAACGACTTTGATAGAGTTTCTTGATAATCGGCTGAATCGGTGATAGGCTGCTGCGGAGTTTTTTTTTTTCATTCCGAGGGCCCAACCGCAAGCCAACGCTCACCGCGATCTGACACGCTCATCAGGATTCCAGATCGAGGAAGAGTTCAAAAATGATCACTGATCAGCTTTCACTCCTGATTCGCTCTGAGGCACGGGAACGTCGCCGGCCGAATGTGGAGCAGCGGTGCTCCGCCGGCGGCGCGACTCCTCTGTGCGCGGTTTGGGTCGGGTGGATTTGTTTAATATTGGTCTTTCGCAGGCGTGAACTCGAGCCAGGACTTCGAAGCCCGAGCAGAAACGAACGAATTCGACTCCTCATGCCGAATCATTCTCACGCCGATTAGCGCAAACTCAATCGGCTCACCTAATCCGACTCACGTCAGTTCACGCCTCTAAACTACGTGAGAGAAAGGGAGAGCGACACGCATCTGCTACTGCGACACTTGTGCCAGCAATAGCTCGCTCAGTTTGTGCGGTATACTCGGGAGGGATCGCTCGGAATCGTTCAATCAGCTCCGAGCGTTCTATGCGCCGATGATTTTGCTCCCAAGAACTACGAGGAAGTTTCGTCCTGGGTCTGTCATCGCGGTCCGGCCGATCGCGCAGGAGAATCCCGGGAAGTTCCCGTTATCCTGAAGGATTCCTCTCTAGCATGTTCCCCACTCGCCTAGTAGCTACGTCAAAGCGTACCTGGGCACTTCGGAGTGTATCGTCTGTTTTGTGCGTCCACAGTTTCAGTTGAAGGCAGTCGGCTCCTTCTTCCACCTTAGCTAAACATTCGAACAGCTGCAGCAGCCGCTCTAGGCAGCACTTGAGTAAGGGAACATCGCAGTTCCGCACTTGGATCTCGGCCTCCATGGTGGAACACGTCGACGGCGACGTCGACAGGCCGAGTGCGAAGCGCCGGCCGGAGGTCTAGAAACTCTCCTCCGTGGGGGCCCTTGGCCTCCACGACCACCACCAGCTCAACCGTCGACTCATTTCGCTCCTATTTGGCTGGCGGGTTGGTTAGCGGTCGGTGGGCCGCACTAACTCGACGGTTGCGGCTTCCTCCTCGGCTCGTTCGTCTCTTTGCCCGCCTGACTGACGGACGAACGAACGAACTGGCCGCCCGGCCGCCCGTTAGGTAGGCTGGGAGACGTAGTCACTGGCTTACTGCCTCACTTGGTTGCCTGCCCGTCTCTCCGAGCGCCTGGCTGGCTGACTGACTGGCCGCCTGGCTGCTCTATTGCTCGCCTGTCTACCCGCCTGCCTGCCTGCCTGCCAGACTCGCTGCTTGCGTCGTCGTCTCTCACTACAGTGCCGCCGCCGCCGCCATCATCACGCACTGACTCACCCATTGGCAGCCGCGGCTGCCTCCGATGCCGCCGCTGCGAGTGGGCTGCGGCAGCCGCTCATCGAGAGAGGGTTGTTCTCCAGCGAGACTGCCGTCGCCGCCATCGGCGCGGGCATACCTACCCACCCTACTACGAGCACTGCCGGCGTCGCCACCGACGTCACAAGAGGCACACATACAAGGATCGAAAGACGCACGGGCAGAGGAAAGTACGCCCACATGCTCACCCGCACGCGAAGAAGCTGCTTTCCCGCCAAGATTCGAACTGCATGAATGTGCCCAATGAACGGGGATGCGATTCGCGAGAATTCGACAAATCGCCTCCCGTTGGACTCCGCGCTTCTCGAGGGAGAAGAAACTCGTGGTTATCCTGATGCGGGAACCGGCCTTGATGGAGCCTGTGAGCGGGGGTAGATTCTGTAGACCTGGACATCTGATCCGAGTCGCCGGGCCAGACCTGCAGGACGGCGTCACTGGGCTCGTTCCACGACGTCCGCTCCGAACCAGGACCAGTTTCTCTGGGATGCTCGAAGACAATGGATCTAGCAGTTCGTTCTCCACATATGGTGTTTGCCTACATCGAACACTCGGGCCCTGGATCCTTCCACGTGATGAGATCCAGGAAGTCGTCGAGGCTGGGTAGCGCATGCTCAATAACATGGTTCAGTCACGAACCAAATATGTGTCCATGAATTCAGTCCCTGAGTATGCATTTGCGCAGAGAGAACGGGCATCGAAGAGCGACGTTCTCCTGAGCAAAAACCATCGAGCTCGTGTAGTACACGGAACAATGTGGGCTAGGGATCCCTCGAAGTGGGCTTCGGAGGGAAGCTTCCAGCAATTGAAGAGGCCAGATTCAACACGTCACAACTTGCAATTTCTAAGAGTTTTCAGTCGGGAGCCCGTCGAAGCAATTTCCGACAACGTTAATCTGGGCTTTTCTCGGAAACGAGAGAAGTGGAGGGGAACAAGGAGTAAAGCGTTTGTGAGAAAAACGCAAAATCACGTCGTCGGAAATCGGTTCGATGGGTTCCCGACTAAAAACTCAACTTGGTGAAATTCTGAGTTGCGACACTTTGAATCTGGGTTCTTCAATTGTTTGTTCGCTCTTCAGACGGGCGTCACGAACGACCTCACCTCAGGTTCGTTAGCTCGATGTAAATACGGGAAAGGCCTGGGCAGAAAGGATCAGTGAGAGTTCGGACATGATTGACTCGTTCATTTTCTCACGCACAGCATGTGAGAGCAAAACACCAATGGTTCAGAATCGATAAAGAACGAGATTTATTGCCCCGTGGAAGATCCATACAACAGACCGTGCGTTACCATAACTAACGTCATTCATTTGATTAATAATACGATTGGAGGCAGATCATGTTTCCCGTAATCATAGCAGAGTACTAGCCGGGAATCGCCGATTGCAAGTGGGGATGAGCTTCCCGCGATCAGTTCGGGAGGCGGAGCCGAGGGGTTCGACACAATGAGAGAACATCTTTTCCTCGAGCACGGCGATAAACCTCGGTGACGATCGCTTCGTTGCAATCTCTCACCGGCTAGTCTTGAAGGGCAAACAGCTTGCTTCATCGAAACATGTTTCCGGAAACGCAGGGTGTCATCGTTCTGCATTCGAAGTGCATTCACAAAAGGGCTTCTATCACATCCGAGAATCTTTCAAACCACAAGGTACTTCGAGACCGCATTCACATTGACGGAGTCAGCTCGCGTAGTTCTGGACCGCTCGAGACTGGTTCCGCGGAAGCTAGCGCTCGCTTGCGCGCACAGTCTCTACGAAAAATCGCCCGGAGGATAGTTTCCAAATTCCAACATCCCGGTGGACGTTTCTCGTCGCTCCGTTTACAATATTATTCTTCGTAGGGTAAATTAATTTTATGATTTTCTCCATGCCGCCAAGGTAGATACGCTCTCCGTTGTCTGACACGCTCAGGAATTCGGGGCCCGAGTGTTCGAATTCGACGAGTGAGTGTCTCGTATCGTATTTAATTTTAAGCCGTGCACGAATTGGTGAGGCAAGGCCGTTCTCTTAAAATTATTATGATTCGCCGGGCGGGCCTTGGGATTCGGAGTCTATAGGTCTGATCCGAATCTGGTGCACCGAGCAAGAGGGAATGTTTCAAGAGCGATGCGGCCGCGGCATACTGGTGTTGTTTCAAGCAACGACCTGAGTGAAGTCATCAAACGATGGTGAAGAGTGCACACGATCACAATTCTCTGTGCGTGGAAGCTCACCGTCCTACTGCCGCTGTTTACGGAGCTCACGGAGTGGGGACCGGATCTCGCGAGGAGCACCGGTCCCGACTCCGAGCAGCTTATGCCGTATTCGTGTTTTCTTGCAGGGGCTCGATTGGATCATTGATTGAATATAATTCACTCATGACGAGCTGCAGATGCCGCCGAATTCCTGCGGCATTGAGCTTCGTCCGAGTCGCTTTACATTAAGAGTAAGTCAATGTCTGGGTACCTTACAACGTATTTGATAGAATCGCAGAGTTGAGTTTCTTCTGCTTGCAGCCACAACTACTGACGATGGGCCTCCTCGTCGGCCCTCCAGAGCCGCGACGTTCGACTGTCATTTGATGCGAACTAACTTTGTTTGTTCATCGTGCTCCCATTGGACAGAACCATCTCGGCCATTCGAATCGTCCTCAGGTACCAGTCCGCGTCCCAGTAGTCCTCCGATGAAGAAGATGGTGTGGATGATGTGGATGGAGGTTTATACGGCTGAGGGTCGCTCCAAATCGAAGCGCAGTCCGAGTTGAAGGGCAAGACGGACAATTTGTTCGTCAGAAGACTGTTGCGATCGCAGAAGCTGCTTCGGTTAGGCCAGTTGTCCATTTGGCACCGTTTGCAGGATTCCTCCGAGGAGCTATCGTTGGGACCGCTGAAGAACGTGTTGTACTTTCTCTCGATGGAGATCAGGTTCCCGACCGGGGTGCGGTCCTCCTTGATGGCTCTCACCATCTCTTTCCACGTGATTGACACTGTGCACCGATCTCCGGGATCGACCGTCTGGTTCATTTGCTGAACTCGCACCTGTGAAAAACACTCGTAAGCGACGGGGGCTCATTGAGCCGTGTCGGCCGGCTCCAACACTGAACACTGAAGGCGAGCTTACCTGTCGGAACAGAATCTCCAGGAAAACAACCAGAGTTCCTCCCGAGGACTTCGCCACCGTCCCAGAGTACTTCATAGGATCTTGAGGTCGGACCTGGATCAAAATACGGACTCATCGGGAGCGGGCTCACGCCTAGTGTACTATGGAGGAATCTTTCGAACAGCTTCAACGCGCCGGCTTGGTAGATCGTGTCCCGCATCGAAACTCACCTGTATCGCCTTGAACGGGCAAGGAGCCTTCATCCTGTCTGCTGGCTTCCTTATGAAGGTGAACCGAACCATCATTCCACCTTGAAGGAGACGCCTCTCCTCTTCGTTGGCCACCAAAACATCTTTGAGATAGAAAACCGCTTCGTCACCTCTCAATTCTTCGGGGTGATGGATGGTCAAAAAACCATAAGGCTCTCGTTGGCGGCCGAAAATTTTCTTGATACTGCCGACGCCGAAGCTTTCCAAAGCTTGTTCTGAGGAGAGAAGTGCTTTGCATGAGATATCGACTCCAATACCGTACGCTCCTCAGCGAGCGTTTCTCAAATAATCTTTCAAGCGTGTAGCCTTTGTACTCTTCCTAAAACCCGATCGAGTTCGATCGCTGGACACCGATCGAGCCGAATAGGTTTGCTCTGCGATTGTCTCATTGAATCAAGGCTTCTGCGGAAACAAATGTCTCGAAGCGCTGATCAACTTCAAACTTTGGAGAATTGACGCAGGTTTTCGTCCCCGATGGACGGGTCGTCTACAAAGACGACAGGGGCTACTCCAGCCTCCGAAGGTGCAGGCACACGTTCTCGGAGGACCACTTTAGAGTTTCACTTGTCAGCATCCAGCCTTAGAACTCAAGCACTCAGCAGAAAAGCACCTATTCCCAGCAACTCCCGAAAGAGGGACCTACGCCGGTCACCACATTGATGACACACAACGTCATGCTGGAGTATTCGAAGACATCGGGCTGTCCATGACTCGAGATTCGATTGAATCGCTCGCCCGATGCGTTCGTGGCGCTCCAGAACATCGTCTTCAGGAAATTGCAATTCACCGAAAAATGTTGAAACTTGCCTCAGCAAAGCAGCCATCGTTGATAATCACAACGCGGGATGATTTGGAGTTCGACTAGGATCAAGATATTTCGAGCAAATCACGGGAAATCTGGACCACTCGACTGGACAATGATCTCAGCAAATAAACTCTGGGAATTTTTCGCTCGGCGAGAACAAAAACTTCAGCACTCTCAGAGCATTCAGACGTGGGCCATTGGCAAAAGCGAACTGGATGCCTGATCCGCATTCTTCGAGGTAAAACCGGAGTTTCAGTCTAACCTTGGGCCAAGAGAGATGATTGGGACGGCATCTTGCACGATGGGATGCTTCAAATGATCTGAAAGTCGCGGAACACACTCACAAGTGGAAACAACCATGTGCGCGCTTCGCATCAAATGTTGTTGACATCACCATGTTCGGCGCCTATATGAGATGGTGCCGAGCGCAGTAACTCTTCCCTTGGGAGGTCGCGATCGACCTCATACCCTCGGGAAGATCTTGTTCCTCGATCCGACTCCACGACACTATCTTTGCGGGCTATGATGAGGCTAGATGACCTCCAGCACACCAGCCGTCATGCAACAAAGGTCCAAAAGAGGGGCCCTTGGGAGGCTCCTCGCGTTGGGTCTTCATGTACTTCGCCATGAATGTGGAGGGATTCGATAAAAGCTGGGGATAGATCGAAGGTTCGCCACCTGGGAGTCGGGTCCGATACGTGCGAGCTCTATGAGCCTGAATTTCTGTGCTTATCTGAAAAACGTGAGAAGCTCAGGAAATAAGAAATGAAAAATCGTTAAATTGGGGGACAGGGCTTTATGGGCTCCTTGTGTCGGAAACGATGTCGTAGGGAGATATCCCGGGCGATGATCGAAAACCTGACTCCGCTTAGTTGTGGGCTGCCTCGTGTTTTCCGGCTACATTCGCAGTATCGTCCTTTGAGATGGTGGAACCCAACTAGTCGACTGGATATCAGGCTCGCAATAACCAGGGGCGAGAAGACACTCTTCAAGAACGCTCCCTGGAGCTCTCAACTCTTGTGCGACCGAACGATATCCTGGCCAGTTCTACTATATCCGATTCCAGCCGAATCGAGCTGACCAGAGGGCGAATTGGGGAAGCTCTGGTGAAGCATGTTAAGCAGGGGTCTGAAGAATTCTTCTCATGCGGAAAAACCACATCGTTCATAAACGGAGTGGACAAATGCCGCATATCAGAAGCAAATCCTCAAGAATTTAATCACTGTTGTAGACCTGTACGATGGGTAATATGAGCTTTTGGAGACTATCTGTATACTCTCCCCTTCTTTGAGTCACCTAGTACCGCAGCAATAACAATATCCGAGTCTGGATGGATAAATTTCCTTTCCCAACAGAATGCATCATTCTTTGGGCGTTGTGCAACCATTATCAGATCCTAGAAAAGCCCCAACTCTGAGAGTCCCAGCGGCGTCGATACATGTACAGCGGCCCCGATACGGGCTTGATTGATAAAGCTCTCACTTCATCGAGTTCCCCCTCTTAACGGAAAGAGCCAAGCGTTTTTGCCCTGAACTACTCGAGCGGAGCATTCCGACACCGATTCAGGGCAGCGTGACATGGATCATGGATGCTCCCCATGGTTCCCACTATGTGCCCCAAACTCGCGCGTCTGGAGAATGATTTCTCGGGAGATATGAGCTCTCCAGGAACAGGCTACGGTTGAAACGCGCGGAGCTCCTGAAATCTCCATGAGAGACCAGGGTTTGAATGATATTATGAAACGGGGAATTCGCTCCGTTTCCAATTACACAGTTGTTGAAAGCCGCGCTTCATTTGGAGAAAATGTTGTTTGTACGCGCGAGTTTAGGGTTCTCATGCTGTGCAGCGCGTGTTACGAAAGCGGAGCAGAGATCCGAAAGGCTAGTGGGGGAGCTCTCCCGAAAAAGCTGAAATTATGGAGAAGCAGATGCGTCCCTTGATCGGCCAAGGGCTGCTGAAGCAAAATCCGAAATCTATGCCGATCGAGGGAACCCAGATGATCGGAGTTTCCGTACAGCTTGAGCGAATTCTAGTGCGCAATGCGCGCCGCGTTTTCCCTCCGTCGATGGAGGAAAGAGGCGACGACTGTGAATGATGTATCCGCTGGCGAGTACCGGAGGGAACTGTGCGCCACCCTCTTCCGCGTTGGAAATCGATCATTTTGCGTCCACTTTCCGACTACATGCAGTTGGAGCGAAAGAAATCCTAAGGGAACGCGAGCTGAACCTGCGCCGAATGAGGCGCGGCGCGTGCGTGCTGCTACGTTTCTGTGTCCCGACAAGCCGGGATCCCACACATGCCCAGAGTATTCCCACAGAAGAACCAAAAAAAATTGGACTTCTAGCTCTGGTGGAAATAGTTTCATCGTGACAACAGTAGTATTCGACAAGAGAGTGAACGGAAACTGTGAGGAGGCCACGAAGCCGGTTGCGGAAGATCTGTTCCTCTGAAAACCAAAGCTTGTGCGGGGTTCCGAAGGTGGCTCCACGCGACCACCACAAGTGAGCGCGGTTCCTTGTCCACATTGACCAAAACGTAATTTGAGTCCAACGACGTCGGAGTCGCCGTGATATTGAAAGCCTCAAACTTGAATTATTCGCCTTTGCTGCGGAAGTATGTCAACCCTCTACGCGATACCGGACGTTCTCTGGTATAGGCCCGGTGCCATAGCGGTTTCGCAAACCGGCCTGATTGCGACATCGGCGGGTTCCAGCATAGTGCTCTCGAGGATTGAAACTCCGATTACCGATGCTGTACAGCCGTCGGATACGCAAGAAGAAACCGAGGAAACTGAGTCAGTCACAACCAGCCATGAAGAAGTCAGGAGAAGGTAATACTCGGGAGATCTGACGGCAAATAATATGTGAGATCCCTGATAAGAATAGATCAAGATGCTTCCCCCGCCTCCTGTGAGGTTCGAGGACTCCAATGATATCTCCATCCAGGCAGTTGCTCGCCGCGATTGATGAACTCTCAAAATTTTTCCGATGAAACCCCTCTGAAACACAATATAATCTTACAGATTGATCTTCTTGAGAAAAATAAACCTATACAATGAGAAATGCAACGCGATTGCTTTTTCCCCCATCAAGCTCAATGACGTCGAACGCATTGCTCTACTCCTCGATCAGAGTGTGGTCAAAGTAAGTGCACTTCAATACTGCATCGGAGTGAGAGAAGTTGACAGTCGCAGCCGTCATTTTCAGCTCGTTCGCTTATTTCTTCTTTGCAATTCAGGTGATTGATTACCCCACAATGGAAGTTGTTTTCAATGATAAGTACAGCTCGGAAATCCGAACCATACGTTTCATAAATGACAGACCTCACTGCCTGGCACTCGGACTGGTCACGTCCGAGATCATCATCGTCGACATGTCGACCAAGACTGTACAGCGCAGTGGAAGCCTCAACGTCAAAATCCAGGTGGAAGACCTCCAGGATTTTGACGTGCGGAACGGTCTCGCGGTCCTCGGCTGTAGCAAGGGCAGTGTCGCGATTGTGGATACTAGAACTTGGAAGGTATGACTTCCGTGTCGTCGTAGCTTCGCAATATTTGAAGATTCCTGTTCAGAAGATTTTTTCCGGAATATACAGCCTGCCATTCTAGAGCCGATACATCAGCGATTGCGATTTTGGTTTCTGAATGAATCCGGATGAATCCATGTAGTGAGCACTAATGTCTGGTGAGTATTCTACAGGAACTGAATCCTTCTTCGAACTGGATTCCAGGTTTTGAACAGACATAAACTCAATAGCATGATCCGGGCCGTTGCTTGGCATCCGGACGGCCAGATTGCGGCGGCGATGTCGGTCGCCGAGAAGAGCTGTCTCCTCATCGGTCAGAAAGATAAATTCGATATACCGCTCCCAGCCAAAGGTTGGTCCGCATACCTCACAATTGCCGAGCTTTTGAAAATAGCGTTTTCCTCTGACGAACACATGAATCTAGCTAATGCTCCGGTTTCCCCTTATGAAGCAATACGATCGACATACACCGACAAGGAACTCCTCACGGCCTGCGTCTCTTGGTGCGGTTCCAGCCTTGTAATTGGATCCCCTTGGGGTACTGTCTGCGTAGGCGTGTATAACGGCAAAGACACGAGCCTCCAAGTTATCCCACAGGAGGTCAGCTCGACTGGAATGTTATGCCTTCTGCATTCGATAAGATAGCCTCCCAATGAACGTGCAAGATTACGTATTGTGCTGATTCCAGGTCACGTCAAAGTCCCTATGTGCTATGGTTTCCGTCGCTCCGAATCTCGTCCTCACGTCTGGAATCGAGCGAACGCTATGCGTGTGGGACACGCAGGCGTTGAAGCTCCTGATTTCGCGGCCGTGTCTCGCTGGTTTTGTGTACGACATGAAATTCCACCCTGCGGGAACTGGAGCTCTGGCGATCGCCAGCGGTTGCGGAAGGGTGAGCTCCTAATCCGACTCCAGCCACTTGTCCAGAACATATGAATCCGATTTTCGAATGCTGTAGCTCACGAGATACTGTTTTCAGGTCTGTTTGGCGAAGACGGATCAAGGTTCGCTGGAACAGATTGCAAAACACATATCAGTCAAGTGTCGAGTTTACTGTGTGGCATGGCATCCGACGAACGAAATGCAGTTGGCGTTCGGCACACAAAAAGGCGACGTGAGGATGGATTTCCTTTCTTTATTCAGATCGGGAAATTTGGCGATGAATCCGAAATTGAACGACATCAGCTGTTCTTCCTTCGTTCGCAGGTTTTCGTTGTTGATATATCTCCTCAGAAGACCAACAGCAAGAAGTTTTCTTCACCTCAAAGAACTGGAATCGGCTCTCTCTGCTTCGCCAGCATCCCACTTATCAGTGAGCACCCCATTGTCTTAGCGGCAGACTGCAACCAAGCTTTCGTGGGGAAAACGAAGAACGGCGCTCTGATCTCGCTGGAAATGTTCATAAAGGACTTGGCCAAATACAAGGTGAGCTATGAGGGCTGCAGTCACGATGAGGTTTGCCCGGCCAAAACTGCTAACCAGGTCTCAGGAACGATTCGCTCTCATTCAGAGCTCATCTTTTTTCTTCAGATTTGGAGCGTGGACTCGATTAACGATCGCAACCTGCTATTCCTCGGCACTCGGCAGGGCAAAGTTCTCACTGTGGACACGAGTGCGCTCTCAATTATATCAGAAACGATCCTGGAGAAGCACGCCGCACAGAGGACTGTGATTTCTGCAAACGGCACCTATTTAGCAGCTGTTTTTGGTAACGACTACTTCAGCATCTTCAATGTCGACCAACTCGTCAAAGTGGACATGACCCATCCCGTTGTCGCGATATGGAAGATAGTCGGTCACTCCTGCACTGCTCTGTGTTGGAATCCCTTCAATGAAGACGAGTTCGCCATCGGTGGAGCCAATGGATCTGTTCAGGTTCGGTGGACGCCATCACTCACACCCGCCCTAATAGACGAATGAGACGTGAATAATCACATGAATCATTCGTTCACAACCTCCATTTCGCTCTAATTTTGTGACACCAATCTCCTAGGTTCGGAAGATCGGCACCAGTCGCATTCTAAGGAGTCTGAACAACGCGACGGGGCATAAATCCATAATGGCAATGCAGTGGAGTATGATCAACGAGAATCTGCTGTACCTCGGCACGACTGGTCACACAGTCTATGAATTGAACGTTGCAGAGAGCGTTGAAGATTGCAATGTCGAGGTCAACTTATCGGAGAAACCAAAGAGTGAACGCTCGACCCGTGAGTCTATAGAAATTCAGTCCGTCCTCGGCTCCTTGTGCGATCGTTTGCTTCGGGGTTGGATCATGGTATCACTGTTGCAGATAGCAACGGCGGAGCGAAGAGCAAGGGCACCAAGTCCCGATCGCTGTTCCCATTTGCGAGCAACGCGGAAAATATTCCAAAGTCTGAAGGTCTCGAGGACCTGCTCGTTCTGCAAAAGTGAGCTATCCCGTCTGCTTCGACGAATACCATGCACAGGCGGAATATTCAATCGGCTTAGTGTCTTTGCCGTTCGGGAGGATTCCAGGTTTCCGAGAGCGTTGCTAAAGCCGAATTTCGTTTTTCCAGCTGTCAGGTGAAGGGGGAATACTCAGCTCTAGCGGATAAAACACATATGGGATTCTACCACAAGGATCTGTTACAGGTAGAGCGAACTTCCAACCGGCCGCCAACCAATAGTCTGGATGGTTTGAATCGGCTGAATCCTCACTTCTACACGTTTTTTTGTGTCCTGCAGAGAACCTTGACAGCGGAAGCATCTAAACACCAGGCGAAGATGGAAGATGATCTCGCGCTCCAAGTTCTGCTGACCGGTAAGCTGAGTTTCCTACATTCAAATGCTTCTTTGATTGATATCTCTCCGAGGAGAATCGTGAAAACTCTCGGAGCCGAAGACAGGAGAAGTTCCAAGTGTGGCCCCCAACCTTTCAGGTGGCAACATAAGAGACGTGGTCAAAAGTGCCATTCAGTCGAAGCAGTTGAATTACCAGCTGCTTTCCCTCACTCATTTCGTGTCAACGGAGTTCTTCCTTGAGGTACGACTTCGGAGTACCTGAGCGGCGTCATCTGAGTGACTCGAATTCTAGAATGGGTTTTGAAATCCTCTACCGGTTCCAGACCGCCCAGGCCCTCATCGATCAGAACAAGGACAGCGACATACATTCCGTGCTCGCTCTGATGGTGGCCGCCGGCCGCACAAAGGAGTTGGTTAAAATCCTCTGTGATAGGTTCCTCCACAAAGAAGCAATTTCTGTCGTTCTCTCCTCCAGTGACGCCGATGACGCTCTGAAAACGGTAACTGAATCATGAGACCACCGTGGCTAACGACTTCCTCTGTGGAGGGCGATCATGATACGTCGATGATACGTGGATCCTTAGATATTGATTGATGAAGTGTTGTTCATTTCTCAGATGGTATATGAATCCTGGGCAAATCGTTTCATCGAAAGTGCTCAGTACGAGAGGGCAGCTCGGTGCCTCCTGGCTTGTAATCAACCGATGAAAGCGTTGGAAACTCTCAATCTCTACGCGGATCCTCTGTCTGCCTTGACTGCAGCCATACTGGCAAAAAGGTACCCAGCCGAATTCATCACGAGGTCGCGAGACCCTCTGATATACAAAGTTTCCACGCCGAATCACGGGAACATTTTTCCAGATGTGATCTCCCGAATCGTTATTTGCTGCTCAAGGCCACAAGACAGCTCTTATCTTCGTCCACGGAGATTGACGCTCTGGAAAAGTTGGGCAAGGAATTCGAAATGGAGGTTTTCTCTAAACTAAAAACGCTTACTCACCTAATCAGGGTATGCGTCCACCTGAATTTCGTGATCGAACGCCAGATTGCAGTAAGCACGGCCAGCGGAATTCGATGCAGCCCTAAAACGTTAACGATTCGCAGGGCTACTTCGAGGAAACGAAGCCTTCGGAAAATTCCAATGATCTCTTCAGTCAGCCGCAGGAATCACTCGAGAGCCTCGTAGAAAAAGCTGGGGAGTTCACTGCCATGGACGACGAGTTTCTAGAAGAACTTTTGAAAGACATCCAACCTGCGCAAAATGTTAACCAGTTGATCAGTCATATAGTGTTGGAGGTCGCGCATGGCTCAGCGACAAACAACAGATCTCTGGGAGACGTAGCGAAACTGCACATTTCGAACAAAGTCGGGGACTTCGAGGAAGGGAAGTTCGTGCATTTCGTCATGGCCATGTTGAATAAAACTAATGAATAATCGACGGCGTAGTGTAGTGGTTAGTGCACGTGGCGCGAGTGCGCGTTGGTATGGCGACCGGTTGCGTTCTTCGGGAGGTCTCACGTAGACAATGCCCGACCTCCGTGGAATCTGGCGTACTCCTTCATCGACTCATCAAGAAATCAGTCGTCACGAGTTCCTCTTCCCGTCTCGTTGACCCTCCGGATGCAGTTTCCGACCTTGATTTCCAGGTAATCGGTAATAAGGCTCACTCACTGAGGCTGCAGTCCTTGTGCATCACTGAGAAATCAAAGTTGAAGATGAAGGAGGCGGAGAGAGAGACTTTTGACGACGTTCTTCTCTAGAGGTCCATAACAAAGTACTTGACTGCATAGGTGTTGACTTTGGATCCCACCATGGGCCTCACCATTCCTCTGTCAGGTTCGAATCCGAGCCTTAGTCCGTACTCAAATCCAGCAACAACAAGGAGGAGATTGGCGGCTTGGCGCGTCTCGCGACCGGTTCTTATGGCGGGATGAGTTCCAGTCCCCGGAGAAATGTCACAGCTATCGGCCGGACAGGGTAAGCGCGGGAGTCCGGGGATTCGGAGATGAAATTTGGATGGATTCCCGGGAATATTGGAATCTAGTTCTGACTGATCAGGTATTCGGAATGACCGGCTGCATTTTCACATACGGCTGGGAAATGTTCTGTTGTGATTCTCTGGCGCCATTGTGTGCACGGCTTATCAGTGGTGATGGCGAACTTCGCCGCATCGAATGGGAAGAAGTTGATAAACTTTTGGATGTTGAAGTTGGATCTATCCCCTAGACGTGTTTTATATAGGGAAAGAGGATGCTCCAGATGGATCTGGGATTATTCTGCAGGTTTATTTAATCCATTCTGTAAACGCATATGTACAAAGCTTGGACCATCAAGATCTTTTCCTACATTGTCAATCTCAACAGTAAACATGATTGGCAACAATATTTACATGCCATCAGAGGACGAGTCAGAATCTTCGTCTGAATCGGTTTCGGAATCAGATGGTGTCGTTTGGTGTTCGTTCTCCAGAACTTCCACAATCTGGAATCAAAAAACCGATGTTGGAATGGTTCTGGAGTCTCGGGTTGCGGCATGTTTCCAGCGGGGCTGTCCTAGGCTTTCGTCGCCGAATCGACGGGATGTCAGTGAGAACGATAATTTCTAGTGTCAAATATTACCCACCTTCATTTGCTCGTCTTCCTCATTCGTGACCATCAGGGTCATTTCGATTGCCGGTCCTTCGAAATTTTCGCCGACTTCACAACAAAGTTCTCCATCTTCTCCGTCAGTCTTCCGAATGCTTTCATTGGCGTCATTGAGTTCTGGGAGGAACCGTTGAACCCGTTCGAGAACCGATGATGAGACGCGTTCGATTTTCGGTTTTGACGAGCTCGCGCTCAAGAGTTTCTGTAAGTGCGCATCTTCCGAGGTGTGTTCGAGAACCAGAAGCTCTTTAGAGCTTTCTTTAGGCTCGCTCCCCATGATCTAGCACCGATGCCTTTCGAGCTGAACCGTTCGAATCCGAATATCGTTTCTGCCACGCGAAGTTCCTCACAAGACTGCCCCATCAACCACGGTCTGTTTGGCTATGTGAGTAAACATCGTAGCTACCGCGTGGATCAAGGCGCGGGAAATTCAAATTGTATCCACGAGAGAGGTCCTGTAGGGCAGGTTTTCGACCGGAGTGATTTCAGATAAATCCTTCAGGCTTAGGTCGAAATGAACAGAGTTTTCAGTACACTCCGAATGGACTGTAGGCTAGTACTCCGGCTCTTCTATTCTCCAGCGATCGTCGCGACTAGGAACCTGCGGAGCCTCGCATAGCCAATGATTCCAGAACGCGTTCCGCAACTCCTCGACAACGAAGAAACACGAGGAAAGGAAATTCTACTACTTTCTGAGCATCACAGGCCAGAAAATTGTACCAGGGTGAGGCCTGGAATGAGTTCAAGCTCCGATAAAGGGAAGGCGGTGTTTTACTTCGTGCTGCGTGAAGGATGTGAGCTCGAGGAATTCGAGGAAATCATCAAAAACTTCAAATATGAGCGCGAGATCGAGGACGAAGAGGGCAAAAAAGTCGTTTCCACTCGGCGGTTCGTCATGGCGCGTGTCGTATCCGGAAAGGCTCTTTACAAGGAGCACGAGCTCGATGACGGAGAGGGGATAGAAGGATTCATCTACTTCGACGGTGAAATTCCGGACCCGAAAGACTTCGAGAACAAATGCTTCAGAGACAAGGCAAAGTTCTGTTCGACTTTTGTTCTATTTGATGGCGACTCGAAAAACTTTGATCTCGGGGCAAGCACTTCAGAGCCAGTTATACCGGAGCACCTGCATGTAGTGGAATGGAAGAAAGATGGCTGAGTAAAGCGGGGTTATTTCGAGCGCTAGATTGCTGCACTGAAAACGCGCTAGTCCGCAAATAGGTTTTTATCATCTCGTCCCACATTCGCATGGAGGATCCTTTTGCTCCCCTTTCGGTTTGCTTGCCATGGTCAGGCGAACAATGATGAATATCACTCTCGAAAATTGTGATCGATCACAGCAAATCGGTCAATATACCGAGCTCTGTTCCGATATCCATTGATTGTCGAACGTTGTAGTATCAGATACGGAACATATTCCGCTCAGCACCAACTCGGGCGGATTGAAACCACTGACCGGAACTTCTGTCAAGTCCCCATTCCGGACGCCTCGGAGCTTGACCCGAGTCATGCGTCGGAGCGCGACCATTCACATGGCGAACTATGCCGCCGGTAAGCTGATCTCTGCCAATCGTCCCAATTCGACGAGCTTGAGGAGTCAAATAGGAACGGAGGTTCCGGGTCAAGATCATCCTTCGGTCTCCATTCGGTCGTCAATGTTAATGGGACGCAAACGAGTCATACTCCCGCAACAGCGGATGGACACTTTGCGGAAGCTTGGAGTTCGCCTCACTCGGACTCCATGGCTGACAGGAAGAGGAGCATATCGTGGCTACGGCACTACGGTGCCATGGTTTTCGTATTTATTATTCCTCATATGTGTATGTCAACTTCACTCCAGTGGCAAGTGTTCTGAGCGGATGTGAAAAAATCCCCCTCCCACTGACCATTTTGATATAAATTTTCGTTTCTGTGGAAGGTCCCACTCGTTCGTCAAGACCCAGTCGATCCTGTATTCCCTTTCCCTCGAAGTACGGGTTGAGTTCCGGGTACATTCATTTGCCGCAAGTGGACTCTGGTTCCGATTCAGGGAGCTATCTGTTGATCCTGGTTCTCGGCATATCTGGCTTAGTGCCAGTGGGGTCGATCTTCGACTGTCGACCTACGGATTCGCTCTCCATCCCATAGCTCTCAACTCCTCGTATCCTTTCCTTAATCGCCGCGTTGAATATATCATGTAGTCTCTCCCCTCGCTCCTCCCTCTGCAGTCTCCGGTCGTGTAGCCAGCGTAGTGCCAAGCAACACCCCTATTTTGTTCAACTATTCACCTGCCGTTCTGCTAATTCTGACTCTATTTTTTTTCTCGCACATCTCGCCTTCGGAATGCCCTTCCCTCTCATGTCTTCCTCCAACTTGCGATCTCAAACTCCTAAGAGCCACTATCCTCTCGCATATTCCGGATAATGAGATTCGGTACCATGTACGTGAGCTTCAATCGGTACCATGTATGTGAGCTCTACACCCCAGTCGAATTTACAATTCTTCTGGGTAGTGCGAAATGCTTCTCTAATTTGTATCTTCCCCTTCATCCCGTACTCGAAGTTCCTTCTGTGAATTTTGTGGTTTTGACGAATTCCCCTCTAACAACCATTAGTGAGTTGTCCCGCTAGAGAAGATGAATAGAGGTGTGCCTTTTTCTGTATGAGTCAGCTTGATGGCCTGCACAGCTCCTGGACTCTCCGAAACGCTTTTGATTTCACTCCGGCCAAGTCCATCATGTTCAATATGGCGTTCCGCCATCCTTGGTGAGGCATGGACTTCACTCCAAGCGAGTATCTCATCTCGATCCGGGCTTATCTCGCTCCGCACGGGAACAAGCCGACCTCGCACACTCGCGTGCTCTACAGAGACTTCCTCCATTTGACGTGGCTCGCTCGTGGCCGTCATCCATTTTGTGAAACGGTTCGAGAGGCATGCTCTAGGGTGGACTCCCTAGTATCGAGGATGAAAAGCGTTCTCTGCGGTTCCAATAGAAGGGAAAATCTGTGTAAAGCGTTAGTTGGGGACGAAGCTTTCTCGCCCATGCTCGTCATTAAGCAGTGGTGCACGTTCCTCATGAGAGCTCTGCACCACCATGTGAATCCCGAGGGAATAAAACGTCTGGCCTCCAAGCTCGAGGCGAATCGTGAAGACTGTGCATCTCCGAGATCCCTTGTCGATGACCCCGATCTGGTGTGAGAGCTCGACATAATCGCTCGGTTCGGCACCAGTTCAAGCGCTTTGACAGATCTCGAGTCCAGTTCCGGTTAATTGCATTGACAGCTCGACAACGCTTGTCCCGTTTTTAGCTTCGACGAAGTTGTGAGCAATGATTCCGATTTAGAGAAACTCTCCGAAGTTTTGAGGAGAGACTTGGAGGTTAATGAGTTCACCATCTTATCTAACGTCGACGTGGCTTCCTCCATTTATAAAACATGCCGTTGAACAGAACGATCGTCGATTCGGCGGAAGCGCGGGGTCAGAAAGTGTTCTCTTTTTATTTCTCAGTTTGTCCTCTTTTTGTCCGTATTTTGTTGTGTCGTCCGTTGGATGCGCGTTCGGTTTTCGGCAAAGCAAGGTCGCGTGAACTCAAAGCTCCACGTATAACTGTAGCTGCTCTTGCGTATATGAGTTATGGAACACTCTAAAGGTACCCACAGTCTTGGTGATTCCAAATCAATTGAAACCTTATCACGCTATCGCACGCAGTTGATCTTGGGCTCAAAAAGCTCTCAGAGGTTGACACAACGATTTCTATTATAAATAGCGACAGAGCAAGTCGCTAGGTATCGTCTCCTTCCGGACCATAATGCCTTTCTAATTTTAGAGCCCGCGGGAATCACGAGGTGATATCCTGAGGCATTTTTCGCCCAGAACTGAAAAGCATTTTACAAAGAACCGACCCTCATTCGGAAGCATTTCCCTGTGGAGCGGTCGAAAACTGTTACTACGAACCCCAACTACGAGTTCCTTCATTTTGGGATTGCGCTGCTCCCGTCGGACTTTCAGGTTGAATCAGCATCCGAGTGGATAAGAGGGAAAACGTCACATCCCTGTGTTCCAGAATACAGTACCGCTAGCTCGGCATCCGCTCGCGATTATGTTTAAGTTCGAGTTTCGAGAATGGCTCAAGCCGAGGCCTCTGGATCTTGGGACAAGAATGGGAACGAACAATGAACGCCGTTTGCGACGCGAGAGGAAGCGTCGGCATAGCATGCCAATCCTCAGAGTTCTTGTTGCTCTATTGCGAAAGAGCACTAGCGCAGGGCCTCTAGCGACGCTCCATCGGGCGTACGAGCATAGCCGTCGAGCGTTTCCACTTGCTGTGTTGGTTTGATTCGCTTGATTGACTAAATTGATCTGACCTCCCGCATGCTCAGCGGAACTCTTCTCAGCCAAAAGCGACGTACCGAGTTTGCCACTGAAGAGTCCCCCTCGTGCCTCACGCCGTGAGCAACAGTGCTAAGTCGTCCAGGAATCCAGTTTTTCCACAGTACATGGCCGGATCGGAGGGTTCCAGATATCGGCCAATTTCATCCGATTACAGACTATACAGCGATACGGAATAGCTCTGTGGATTCGAGTCTAACTTGGCCGTCATTCGTCGCTGTCACGGCGGTTCCCAAATACTCTCATGCCTGCGACTCGCGGAATATCCGCGCGGAAAAAAATTAGTTTGTTGAAGTCGGATACTGTATGTGATCAATGGAATTTCGACGCTGGTGCCTTGCAGGCCTCTCGCTTGGAGGCCATCAAGTCAAATTCTCATCCCTGTCACTCCTCTCCAGAGGCTCCCACAGGCGCGTGCCCACTACCGGCTAACATGGGGGTTGGGGATGACATGAGTGCTCCCCTCCGTCCCTTGAAGAGAGTGCGTCATGTGAACGCGGTGGAGCGTGGGATCGTGCATGAAAAGCGGCCGAAGCGCGTTCAGTGATGGGCGAATCATTGCTGTCACACGATGGACGATTCAACTGAGTAACACTAATGAAACTCGCTGCATCGGTAGATTCAACATGGCAAGTAACATTCCGGCGCAAAGTTCTGCAATCTCTCAAGTCAGATGACCCGATCATTGACATCGAGCTTGGGCCAATGAAAGGGCAAGGTAGCTCCCTTTCAATGGGAAGACACCAGCTCTGTGCGCCGACTCCGAGTTCACTCATTCCGCATGCGCGGAACGGGACGTATTACTGAGCCGAGAAAACGTCGACTCGGTACGATTCGACACCCCATATCCCAAACGTCGTCTGTAGTGTTCTGAGCCATAAGAAACAGATGGACAAAAGAAGATTGGGAGTCCGACGTTGAATAGTGCACGAGATCTGGATCGGACTTTGGAGGCACTGAACAATGACACATCAAGCCGCGTTTTCTCGACACCTATACGGGCCAAACGAATCAGCCCGCAATCCAAGAAAAATATAAAGTGAAACAGTTCGAAACACCCAACGTTCACCCCTTTCTAGCATACTTGCTCGAAGACGGCTCCCATCGTCGCGGCACAATAGCGTCTTTCCGGTCCGCAGAGGGGGGAAATGGCTCGTGATCCGTTGAGTGAAAACGCACGCCGTGGATTCCGAAAAAGCAGCCCGATTCATCCAAGCGTTCGTTCAGTGTGTAAAAGTTTACATCCACCTCAACTTAGACTCGACCCTCTCGGAATCATCATAGCTCTCCTCGAGACGTGGAAATTGATGCACATTGGCTCAGTCTGTCAAGACAGACACTGAGATGATTCCCGGATCGAACTCCCGATTCTCAGGAGACCAGTGGAGCAGAAGTTTTCCGGAACCGCCCCATCTCTGATTCGTCTCCGAATTCGAGAGCTAGTACTTTTCTCCGAAACGAGAACAGGCTGGACGAGCATCAGCCATGAGCTCTCCTGGAGCACCACAGCGCCTTAAGAAGTTGACACTTTTATCGAAAACTGAGTTCGAGCAAAACCTCGATTATGAACGCCGATAACTCTCCTCCCGATCTCTCCATCGCGGATCCGAGCGAAAACATATTGAAAACACACATAAGTAGCTGCACGAGGGTTCGGGCGCATGCGCAGTGCTCCAAGTACTCCTTCGACGAGTACGGAGCAGCGATCCGAGCAGCACTCTCTTTGGAAGAAGACCGAGTTGAACGCAGTTGGCACTGTGCGCACGGAGAGACGAGTGTCAGTACAACGATGCTGGGTGAGTAGCAGCAGCAGCCAGATAGATAGTATTCGATTGAGCTTGATGAGACTAAATTAAATTCATTTAGGCTCGTTAATTCCTATTAGAACGACGCCTTATTAGAGACACTTTAGCCTACTTTAGTGTACTTAACACGCGCTGCGATGCGATGCAATAACGACCATCAGTCCACGACTATCATAAACATCGTCGCCGCCGTGATCAGACATCTCCTTGTTTCTCAGAAGTGAAGCCTTCTCGAACGAGTCTCGATCGTATTTTCGAATTCTGCTCACCTCCACTAGTGTCTGAAGTTGGGTTCCACGCAACGAACTTGTTGCAGGGGTGTTCATACCCATGTGCTGGCTGTGTACTTTATGAAATGAAATCGCATACTCGAGAGTTCAACTGTCATGGATTTAGCTACATGGTCACTAGAATGGAGTTTTGTTCGTGTTTACGCCCTTCCCTGCCATGGAAACTATCTTTTTCGTCCCCTTGGGATAACCTCAGATATTATCTAACAAGTGACGCGGAATTCATTAGCTCCGGTAACTCAGGCGTCACGAACCTTGCGAGGCGTTTGCCTCTTCCCGAACTCTCAAATTCGTACTATCAAATATGACACCCGGAACCGAACACTCAATACTCGGGAATTTCTTCGAGGCTATCCTCTTCGTGAAATCTCGGCTCACAACTTCGATTCGGGAAGCCTGTTTCCGTCCCCCTATAATATCGCCCTGTTGGGGGTAAATCAAGGAATGGGTCACATTCCTCACCTTGGACGCTCTTGTCCTCAGCACGGTCACGTCTGTCGATGAAGGCAGGTGACACAGACTATCTCGAGCTGATTCACGTATGTGGATATTCTGCGAGCTCTGCGGAGACCTTCCACATGGACTCTGAAGAACTTGATGTCTGTCGCGCGGATACTGCGTATTTGGGCTGGACAGTTTCCCACAAGAAAGCGTTGATATCAGCGACACCGATTCAAATGCAACACGTCGAGGCTTCTTAGAGCATATGTCGGGGCGTATGGCGTTTCTGCTCGACGACACGCTTCAGACGCTCGACTCAGCTTTCCGTCAGGCTCACCGATCGCTCTGAGCACTCGGGACGGGAAACTGGCGTCGACGACGACGGACTTCACGCAAATTGGCTCAATCAAGAATAATGATTGTTTCAATTTCGAGGGTAAACTCACAAATTAACTCCCTTCCACTCGAGCTGGAGGTTATCCCTCACGGCGAGCTTCTTGCACTCATTGGATAAGAGGTAATCGAAGCAGATACAACGGGGACTCTAGAATCTCAAGAGGCGGAATGCTTCTGTCGAAGTTCGTCCGCTTCTCCCCATCCTAGTCCTGCTCCAATGACGCATTCTACGTTCTGATAGCTTCGTTCTCGATATGGTGGTTCATAACGGCAAGAGTCCTCATCGATTGACAGACTACATAACGATTGTACAGCTTTCCTCTCGGATGGACCGTGGTTCCTGTGGGTCTGACAGTGCTGTCCATAATGTTCAGACGACAGAGGCGCGGGATTATTTCACGTCCGCTACAATTATCGATCGGATCGGGCAGAAACAACGGGGAAGAGAGAACTGACTCCGCACAATTTGAGCAGCGGGCTCACGTGGTCATGTAGAGCTTGTAATCGAGAACATGTCGACGGTTCTGTGGCTTTTTCAAAGGGTGCCATGGAACGCGAAACTCAGAGTCTTCCAATCTGAGGAGTTCCAATTCTGAAGCGAGCGAGATTAACACCTTACCATTTTTATGGAAAAAATTCAGCGTCCAAACCTGAAATGATCCGCGCACAACGTCGCCTACTTCACTCTAAGTCTCCACTTGCCCTCTCAGAATGACTGAGGTTTTTGCCCACCAGAACGGCATCAACTTCCAATGATATAGATCTTGTTGTGCCCCGGTTTTGAAGTTTCGTCCGTGTTGGAAGCATTCGAAGGAGTGATAGAAGCCGTTATGGAGCCACTGATAACCACCCTCACGTTCGAGGAGGCGGAGTGCTATTATGAAAACATCAGCGAAGACGAGCCGGAGCAGCCAGCGCAGCCCAAGAGCCCAAACGACGATTCCAAAAGTGTAAATGAGTTCGCAGCCTTTTTCCACGATGAGTTACGCACAGAAGCTGGAGCAGGGGAGGGAAGCGGCGTCGAAAACTTAGAAGTAGAGGCTCTTGACGAGACTTATACCCACGAAGCTGCTTACGAGACGGATGAAGACTCCTCGAGACATCTGACTCAAAATGAGCCATCATCGTGTGGAGGGATACTCAGGATCAACATGATGCCGCACTATCTCGACCAGCTGAGTCTCGCCATAGTTGGAGCCTTCGGATACTATCCTGACGACTTCGCGGAGGACTACGAAGATTCTCCTTTGGATTCCTGCGCAGGTGGACTGTTGTTACACAAGCCGGGATTTCTGTTGTCGATAATGATTACATTCGAGTCCTATTGACTTGCGACACGCATGAAACTCGTGTAGAGTCTGGACACAAGAATCGCAGCGACATCAGCTCACGGAGTGCGCACGACTCAAGCGGAGGAATAAGTGTCTCTTTGTTGAAGAAGCTTTCCCATTCAATTTTGCAGAAAACTTCCCCAACACAATGGAGTACCCCGCAGACACATCACAATTCCTCCAGGTACCAGACCCGACTCCGCAGACACAAGTGAGTGGGTCGAGTTGCTCCCATGGTACTAGCCGGGTCGGGAGCGTTCTCGAACGACTGCTCAAAGCAGATTTCCAAGGCAGTGGAGGTCGAAGAGTCACCGCATAGCTCTGGACCGCATCTCTGAACTCTCCATTGGTCTCTCAGGTCACGGTGCATCACTTGCCCAAGAAGGAGGACGGTTCAACCGTTGTCGTGGACGCGACGGCATCATCAGTTGTGGCTCAAACCTCCGCCTCAGCCTCAAGCTCCAACGGCGGTGGATCGAAAAAAGAGAAAGCAGCCTCCAGCCATCACGGCCAGAACGAAGTGAAGAAGAAGAAGACCAGGTAACTCCTGGTCATACCCCAGGCCGCTGACATCGACAGCTTACCTCCCGGAGGAAGTCGGAAGATTGCATTGCCGCTTCTGTCACTGACCTAGATAATTTTCCAGGACGACTTTCACATCGTTTCAGCTCGAAGAGCTGGAGCGTGCATTCCAGAGAGCTCCTTATCCAGACGTCTTCGCGCGGGAGGACCTCGCAATGAGGTAATTTATGAGAGTAGGGAGCGATGGGAAGCGTCTGCTCAGTTTGAGATCCTTCATTGAAAAATCATGCGACGGTGATGAAGCCCGATTGCCTTGGCATATCGTTCCGAGACTCATATGACTTCGTTGCAGGCTCGCCTTAAGCGAGTCCAGGGTTCAAGTTTGGTTCCAGAACCGCCGAGCAAAGTGGAGGAAACGAGAGCCTCCGCGGAAGAACAATTTCCTTCAAATGGGGGGAGGTAATTCATTGAGCCGAAATATTGAACGGATTATTTGTTGGATCGAAGATGTCTTCTTCCAGTGCTCTCTGAGATAAAACCTGTGTTTCATTCCGTCTGAGCGAAGGTGTTCCTCGGCTGCCCGTCTCCTGCTCTTTGGCACCGACCTGCGCGGTCGGTCCACCTACGCCGTCATCGTCCCCTTCGTCTCTGACGTCGGCCTCTGTCGTGGTGAGCTTCATCATCATGCACAGGATTCCTAGAGTAAGATTCTCGCCTCGAATCGTGCGAACGAATGTTTCTCATTTCCAGTTATCATCACCGGAGCAGCCGCTTTATCCCACTACGACCCTGCCCGCATTCTCGTCGGCCGGTTCGTTCCATGACGCGGCGTCCTGGCATTTCACGCCTTTTGAATCTCCCGCTCCGATGGCACCAACGGGCTACGAGTACGACCTTTACCAACAGCCTATGGCAATGCAGTACCAAGTGGGTTGAACCTCCGCGGAAGATCCAAAACACTTCGAGAATAATTTCCGAACTACTCGATGAAAATTTTTGAACGTCGGTTTTCGTTCCGTTGCAGCAAGACGAGCTCTCGATGACCGCCCCACTGTCGATGTCATCTTGGCTGCCCCAAGATCAAGCTTTGCCGGGTCAAAATCTCTATGATTATCGCCCTCTAGATGTTCTCCCCGTACAACAGTCGCAACAACAGGGCCCGGAGACCCCAAGCGCGGAGTCTGGTGAAATATTCTGAGTATAATTGTAGGTTTTGGATGAACTCATAGCAATTAGAAGGGAATTTCGACGTTCAAACCAAATAAGCATGTTCTGAGTTGCTCGTGTTATAGTGTTTCGTAGGAAAGGAAGAAAGGAGATAGGTAACTCACTTTGAAAGAACAGTATGCGGAGTTGAACATACATGAAGTGCATGTGTTTCGGTCTGGATCTGATTACCGAGCACTGAAGATGGATGGAAGTTTCATCAAGCGATTGTCTGCTGAGAATCTGTGGAATTCCCCCAGTTTCAATGATTTCCGGATTGGTGTCACTCCCTGTTGCATGAGCCTCGAATAATACTTGCGGGAAATCCCGGATCGGTATCTGGAGATTCTTTCAAGGCGGTATGGGAGCTCACCGAGACATCGCAGAGGCAGCGACTTCGGGAATCAGGGTGAAGCTTGGGAAATATGAGTGACTCGTGTCATGGGAGGACGCTGGAGCTGCGTCGAGGGCATACATAACTCTTCGACCAGATAACCGTTTGATATTATTCCCGACATCTGGAACTCGGCCCCACCCGTCTTCACAACAAGGTGACCTCCCGTTCACCTTATTGCATCGGCGCGGAGAGCATGCGTCATTCCTCCAGAGTTCCGGAAGGTCTCGAGCCATCGCGGGAGACGGAAGTTTTAAGAGAGAGCGATCGAGACACCCAGACGACGCAGTCCTCCATGGTACGGCTAGGGAAACAGCGTCAGGCTCGAAGCTTTGTACATGGAGAGTTTGTCGGAGGAATATTGATTTGAAAGTCGAACGAGGCTCACTCGAATGGAAACGATGTTGAGTCGGTATTATATGCGGATCTCCAACATCGATAATCCAGGTTCGGTATTTTACATCAAGATTCGAAGTTTCGCATCGGTGACAGCAGAACATTTCCACCTGTTGGGCTCAAGAATCGAGCGGAGGCGGTGAATGGTCTTCCCCAGATGTAGACAGTACCTTCCCGGTAGTCAATCCACGTTCTTTCGCCATCTCACAAGAACGACATCGTATTGATTTGATTGCGAGAAGTGAACGCCGGAGTCAGGTCACGAGTCATGACGTCGCGGATCCTCTTCGAGTTGTGATTCGCTCGAGAAACCGATGGAGTCAAACATTTCGCTGCAATAAAGATCGTCACTTCTACGTTTTCATTCACTTCTCGACTGTCGGCTCCGAGGGCTGCAACTCAGTGAACTTTATGATGACGCCGGATTCGCATCTTATCTCAATGTAGCACTACCAGGATCCTCGGCTCGGCGAGGGTTCTTGCGTTCTCGCGAGGCTGTTCCCCGTTGCACATACTAGGTCGGGACCTGGTGGAACAAACGAGCGCAAGCTTAGGTCTAGAGGAGTCTTGTTTCCGAGGTACTTGGGAGACCCTCCCAAAATGTTCCCACAATCCACGATGGAAGGGCAGAGGAATTCCAGGTTATCGCGCCCATGGGACAGTTCGATCAGAAGAAAAAAACACCGAGGAATCGCTGAGAAATCGGATCGTCCGGGGCCGATATCTCCACTTTGCAGCGACTGAATTGCTCAACTTCCGTTAGAACAGCACTCCAATCCTTAGGATTCTCAACGAACTTCATGATTTCGAAGAGAGAGCAGGTGGTCATAATGTTACGATTCGCCGGAATCGCGAAATCGCGATCTTTCGATTTCCGAACATTTCAGAAGAAACCGTCGGTGTTCTCAGACCGTTCGTCGGACCAACACGAACTCAACCGCACCTGAAAGCTGACTAAATGCTTCGCATTTGAGAGCCGTGTCATTTTTCTGCGCCTCCTGGAAGAGGAGTCATGAGCTGCGGAAGTTTAGCGGTCGGAACTTTTGCAAGCACCCAATATTCTAGACGTTAACATCTACCGTGATGGCAGTTGCACCGCTAAGGTCAAAAGACCTTCTCGGCTCCTAGAGCCTTACTTCCACTCGACAGTCAGATAACTGCTCGATCTGCTTACGGCGTCGGCTCCGGACGTTTAGCGCGGCCGTTTTGTTGGTTTCGTTTTCGGTGGATCGTGCCATTTACAATCTGGAGGGTGGTCCTAGAATATGTCTCTAGGTTTGAGCAATGCATGCCACCGGGGTTGTTGTCGGAGCAGATTGTAGAAAAAGGACCAGTCATCTGACCCAGAATTTTTTGATGTCCTAATTTATAGAGAGTCCTGGAAGGTGCGTCCTATCCAGATTTGGAATGCATTGCAATGCATAGGAGACCAGACAGTTTTTAGGCATCATGCCATTCTTGCGTATTGGAGCGGGAATTCTAGCGGACTCATTGAAAACGAGTGTCGAATCAAACGCTACCGTGAGCTGCAGCTCCTTCTGGAGTAGATTCGAAAGTTGAAAACTTCCACAGAGGTCAGCTTCCCCCCTCCCAATTCGATCGAGGGAGCATAGTGCATTCGAGTATACAAGGTATGATCGTTGATGGCAAGACCAGGGACGTACCCAGCTTTTTTTTCTGGGGCGGGGGCAAGAATATGATAACGATGATGATCATGATCATCGTCGCGAATTCTTCATGACGCAATCAGCATGGTTTCCAAACCTGCGAAGATTTTCCTGATAGCACAGGATCTTTGCGGAACAATTTCGTCCATCGAATTGGTACTTAGTCCACCCTCCTGTGTTATCGAAGAGTTTTGGTAGAGGGAGGGGGGGGGGGGGGGTACAGCCTCCTTGCCCCCCTCGGTACGCAGATCCACAGTGATCGACGCGGTGGCCTAGGAGGCCTAGATTGAGGAGCAGATCGACTACGAGGGTCAAGTAGAGGACATCATATTCGCAGTCGAAGCGTTCCTGGGGAAAAACGATCCGGCAGCATCTGCGACAGAAGTGTCTCGTCGTGAATCGCTAACGACTCATCAAGCGAAAGTGTAGGCGAGCTCGCCGATCGTGCCGAGGGTGGTGACCCGGAGCTAAGAGAAGACGATCTGGAAGCAGCAGTGTCAGAGGGTTCTCGGCGTGAATCCGGGTCGATTCATCGAAGGAAAGAGCTGACGGAGCAGCGGAAGAGCTCAACGTCGGGGATCGGAGGATTCGGTCCGAAGCTAACTACGTGGAAAGAGCTGCTGCAGAGGATACTGGCAGAACACGGTCTGAATCCGGTCGTTGTCGAGGCGGAAATGGCGAGTGAGAAGAAATCAGACTTCTTTGTGGGGGCGGTCGCTGCCAGAGGCGAGCCGCTTGAAATGAAAAGGTTCTCGTCATGGCCGGAAACAGTACGGATAGTAGCGTACATTTTGCGTTGGAAAAGGTTCAAAAGGATTTTGAGGCCTCAGTGGCTATCGACGATCTCGACTAAGGATTACGCGCCAGCGGAAAGAGTGATACTCAGATGCGTGCGAAGAGCCCACTTCGCCGTCGAAATCGCGTCGGGTATGGAGGATATCTCGCGTCGAAGTCAGATTTACCAGTACAATCCGTTCTTGGATAAAGATGGTCTGGTCAGGTGTTGCTCTCGGTTGAGAAATTCGAAGAATATGGACTTCGAATATGGATTGGATATCCTCAGAGGCCCACTCCTCCTCAGAATGTCAGGATGGTTTTGTGCGCGTGCCCGGAGTATGTACAAACAAAAATGAATGCACGTATGAGTGAGGTTGGGTGGTGTAGCACCTTCCCCATGTTGAATTCGAAGCGAAGTCCACATGAAATCGCTGTCTCGTGATTGTTGGGCCAGAGAGCTTTGAAGTCATCCGTGATGCACCGCCGTGAGCCGTCCGCGAAGCGCTATTCTATGTCACAGCCTTCAATGTAGCTGTTGATATTCTTGTTGAGAAAACATTGATGATACCAAACTTTCCAGAAACGGAAGCCAGATCTTTTGTAGGCGATGGATGCACAGAAGACGTCATCGACAATGTTCTCATCCAGGTAGTTCTTGCATAGTTTGTGACAAAGTCCTGCCTGACCCTCGTTCGGCAGCTTGTCTCGGCAGTAGAAACGACTCGGGATCTGTGGAAGACTGGACTGTAAACGAACTGCATCGAATGCACATGTCTCGACGTTTGCGATCGTTGTTCGGATGGACTCTTCTGACGAGGCTCTCACGCCCGAGGAGCTCACCTGATAGATGCCGACTGAGCGCTGACTATTGAGCCGACTCACTTCGGTGCTGGTGTTGAATTTGCTCACCTGCATGGGAAGAGAGTCTGACTGAAACTCCGTATCTTCAGACCGTATATTGATCGTGAGGTGCTCTTGAGACGTTCATCGGTGTGCGAATCCATTGCACGGCGAGTCGAGACCAGCGCAGCAGGTCTTTGTGAGTCCGAGTTTTGGAACTTTGTGAGCTTCGATGTTAGTCGCATCCCTCTTCGATAACGTTTTTCTATTCTTCGCCTCCGCTCCAATCGCTTCATGGACAATCGAGCACCACACGACAAGCCTCGGGAACATGAGTGCGATGTCGGAGTTCGACATTGGTTTCCCGGTCGTGCGAGTTTTCTGATCAGGCGGGCTGACTCGGCTTACGTGCTTTCAGAGGTGACTGCTCTCCTCACATCTTTCAAGACCTTTCCTCGAACCCTGACGTCGGGTCATGATCGGAGTTTGAGTACGAAGTCTCCGAACGATTCCATCGGCTCGGAGCTCGTTGCTAGGTTTTCCCACCCGCTACCAAATAAGCGTCTAGGCTTGCATGACTCAAGTAGCTTCGGGGACGAGCTTGGTTGGAGATCTCATGGAAACTATCGTTCGCAAGAACAGCAAGTTAAGGCAATGGGACCGACCGATACAATGAGTCGAATGCTCTGGGCATGTAGTCGCTCTCTTCGACTTTCCCCGATCCGTGCACTTGAGGCGATGAGAATCCATGCGAGTACAGTTGGAGACCCGCTCATTCTGTGTGTATCTAAGTTCTCCTCCGACTCACCTGGTCAGCTATGCAAACGAGTTGCTTGATATTCCATGCTTCTTTGATCGTTGTATGATCCCTTATGGTTCGCGCAAGTTCGCACCGATCAACTATTCTGGATTCTGTGAGTGCAAGTGTTGATGTCAAACAGAGAACTTTTAACAATACGGTGCTTCGATCGAGAAACTTCCAGCGGGTCATTTTCTCGCGAAACACTTCCAGTGGAGAATGAAGTTCACCGAAGCTCTGTTTGAATTTCGGTTCCGCCGAGCCAAGGCCAACGGAGCCGCCGAACTGACGTAGGAATCAGCAGAGCAGATTTCAGTTTGGAAATGGACCTCCAATCCACAATTGAAGGGATTTTGGAAGTGTAGAGAAGTTCTCATTGAGAAAGTGATCGCACTCAGGGGCGTTCCCTCGCAACAGCGAGGGAACCCATAGAGCCACTTCCAGAACTAGCAACCCAGCGACCGGATGTTGGAGAAAGACAAAAAGAGCTAGTTGATGTCGTCACCGAAAAGCCGCGGGAAGAGTGTCGCATTGATAGAGGGAAACTATGTCTTCTAAAGCGGCTTGCATGGACACGCTTCGCTGGAATCACGTCTCGAAACCTCGGAGATTCTTAAGTAAAAGAGAAGCAATATCCCTCGCCGCACAGAGGAAACACAGGCATAGCTCATTCGTTTTTATTTTCTGGTCGAAATTTCCGTGGCCATTACTCTCTCGCTGAAGGAATCAACTTCATTTGCAGATTCCATGGTTCGAACATCATCCATTCTGGTACTAGGGTACTGCACGGATCCATTTTTGCACGGATTGATCTTGTCACGTCTATACGGGAATGTTGCTTTCACTCATCTGTGTCAGCTCTATGAGTTTCATTGCTCCAGGACCGCGGAGTTCTGATACACTTGGATCGAATGCATGGTGAAGGGTTCAGATCGAAGCTCCTTCAGTTTTCTGCTGCCGTGATTCGCACTCAGCAACAGTTCAGCCCGAATCGACTGCGGCCAAGAGTAAGAGAGGCAACAGAGTTTTCGATGAAAGTATAGTGATGGTTGCGTCACTGATGTCAAGCTACTCGCTCTCTCTCCCTCTCCAGCTCTCTTCATCCCTTTAGCTCTTTGTTGCAAACGACCGGATTCACAGTTGAGGGACGTGAAAAACAGCATAACGCTGCTCGTTACGATAGGAGCAAGTCGTTAGCGATATAATGAGACCGCTATCATCATGGCCTTTCTCGATTGCGTACCTCTACCAGCTCATCAGGAGCCCATTCGTTATTCATAGCAAGGACGATCCTCTGGGAAAGAATATTCTCACCAAGATGACCATGATTGGAGGAAGAACCTGGCGGTCAACTCGAATAGCCGAAATCCAAACTATCACAGGCAACAAGCCGGTTTAACGGCCGTTCCCGCCGTCGGCATCGAAAGGAGTAGGAGGAATCAGAATAACAACCGCTCCGAATAAGCGGAGATACTCCAAGCAAAGCAGTACCCCTCTCCCTTATGCTTCGAAGAACGGTCACGGAGATCGAGCTCAACATCGGAGTCAACGATTAGCACTCCCGGCTAAATGCTTCGAAGCATGAATACTGCGTTCACTTATGTGAGTTCATCACGAATATTGCACCTGATCTCCCCCGAACAGAGGAACCCTGCACGCAGCAGTAGTTCGATCGGAGTAAGGATATGCCGACGAAGAACCAACTACTTGGTCTATCGACGACTTCGAGCGCGTTGCATTGTGCAGGAACATGAGCAGTGATTCGCACCAACTGTTCCGACCATCCTCGCGGAGAGTTGAAACTACGATTTTACGCTCGCATTCGCGGCGTTCAGAAACTCCACAAGCAACCATGGCTGGATATGGAATATCACGATCGTTCGAGGCCAGATTATTGTGAGGAACATCAAGCGAAACAGCAGCTCTAATTTCCAACCATTGTCAATCGAGTCAACAGCATGTACCGGAGGAGAGGTGATTCTCTGAAGGGTGAGCGAGCTTCACGATGCAATCCGTGTAGGTAGCGTTCTCATGGTACTTCTCCTCATGATCCAGGGTTCCTGGAACACTTCCTGGAGAACTGGAGAAGCATGACGCCAGCAACAGCGGAAGCTCTCATCGGTTGTTTCAAGTTTTATCATGTCTCGCATACAGGAGAGACTCGAAGATGATTATTTTTTTCCGTCAAAGCAGTCTGTGGACCTCAGCCGAGCAAGAATCCTTGCTCTCTGCGTATCGAATTCGAAAGAAGAGCGAACGGTAGCGAATCCGTAAGCGAAGCTTTTGAACGTTTAGTCAGACCGATCCGTTCGGGCCGGCTTCGTGTCGGAAAGTCCTCCAAAAGTTTCTGTTCACGCTATTCATTCGTTCAGGTGACACGCGCGCATGACTTCAGTCAGTAGAAAGAAAGCTCCGAGCTCATGTCGACCGCCGTTCAAAAGTGATCCGTCGCTCTGCGCTCCAACACACGCATGAGTTTGAACATTTTCCGACGTGAGACGCCCTCTTCCTTTTCTGGAAAATTGTCAAAACTCTGTTCCTCTCGATGCGTGGAGAGACCCGAGCTTGAGCGCTGGTTAGATCGACTCACATCTTCCGATGACGAGGCGAAATGGTTCCAGTGAAAATTGTACTAGTGCTGAGTTCGCTTTGCATCCTGGTGACCGATACAGGAGCTCGGAGAGTGCACAGATGTTTTGTTGCCAGAAAACTCAAAGAACACACATCATACAAGAGGTCATGGCATTTGAAACAGTTTCTGTGTATAGTGGACATGGTGAGCGGCTTCAACCTAACGTACAATGTTAACAGACAGAATGGTCAGCGTACGGTCGGTATTTTCCAGGTGAGGTCTGTAGTGCGTGAGGGAACCGAAAGTTATGATGAACACCTCCTCGTTCGATCCAAGAGCAATGAAGGCCTCATATTCGATGCCAGAAAGTCGAGAGTAAAAATGATGAGAGGCGAAGCACATTAAAGACCGAGCCGTACCCAGGCTGTGGTCATGCATTGAATTTTGGGAGTTGGTCATTTTAGAGCTAACTTCGACCAATTTCATGCGGAGATCGGTCGACTCCAGGTCGAGGAATCCCCTGCAAGACAGTGCGTAACGTTCTGTGCTATTGCAGTTTCCCAGCAAATGGTATTGCGTCGACAAAGCCAAAGAAGACACGCGAGCTGGGAAGTGTCATCAGCTGTGTTCAGCTTTCCTCGATGAGGACCTCAAAAACGATGTCAAATGCGCCTCGATTGCTGTGAACCAATACGGGTTCCGTTTCTGGAAAGGCTGGGAGGAGCAGTGTTTGTACAAAGAGCTAGATCACTATCTCGAAGGATGCGCGCTATAAAAATATGGATTCGCAATCGTTCCCCCATCATTGAAAGCTACTGACCACTACGACGATTTGCTGGCTTGAGGATACAAACATCACTCAGACTCGAGGAGTGTGTTTCCAACTCGTTGATTCGCGAATACAATGCTTCATCACATGGCGCTCAGCAAACTCACGAGTTCACAAAAGACACTCGCGGAAAGGTGGGAGAACCTTTCGACATTCGAGAAACTCCTGATTGGTTTCGCGTGAGAACCTGCTCGTCTTGCGTAGACTCCTCGACACTAGGCGTTTCAGGGCAGAACTTTTTATTCATGATGGTACACAATAAATCCGATAGAGATATCCCTCCATGACGCCTCTGGTAATAAAATCCCAGAGATTTGAGCATTCAACTGCCTAACCTTACATAAATGTACACTTCATTTGCTGAACTCGCGAGATTCACCATTCAGTATCGTTCGGAAGAATCTGATATGATAGTTTTTCGGGAGTCCCCAAGAAACGACCGGCTCATGACTAGAAGCTCAGCCGTTGGGTTCGAGCTGTCAGGTGAGCGTCACACGGAATGGATCTGAGCGGCGTCTCAATATGAGTGTTCAGCAAAATAGTCCCGTCGGCAACGTTGTGCCGAGCAGGCAGGGTAGCAGAAACTTCATAAAAATCTCCTCAAAGGGGAGCAGCAATATATGACTAGATCAAACTGGCGCACGCAGGGAAAATTGTGAACTGAGATCTTTGGAGGAGATCACCCTATTGAGACCCAATGAGTAAACTGCACCCAAATATATGAGCTTCAACCGAAGGACGACGTCGCATCACAACGATCCATAGAGGCCCGGAGAAATCTCTGCTGCCAGGTCTGCAGCGAGTGTTGTGTGCACACCAATTGCTTAATAAATATCATATGGAATCTCTTAAGGATGGAGAAGCATTGTAAATGTACCTAACCGTCCAGCGGCTGACCAAGGTACACCATAGAGACCTCGGTGTTCCCATAAACCGCAGAGACTGCGGGATAAAGTTTTGTACCCTCAGGCAGTTTTCTAAAGGCGACTCCGAGGAACTCGTTGTTCGCTCTTTCAAACGACAGAGTTTGATCCTCGCAATCCAGGATGACTCGGATGCGCTCGCCAACCTGAAAATCAATTTTAGGCGAATTATAGAGAAGTCGCTTATTCGAGAGTTATCCTGACGGCTCGGATTGGTCAAGCCAGGAATGTCCAATAACAATCGATGAATCGAGAAAATACCTGATATTTTTGCGGATTGTTCAGGTGCGGATAGGTACCGTGGCAGTCGCCGTTGTGGAGAAGAACATTATCGACTAGATTCCATCCCCAGGACTCAGCGTTAGAGCCCATGAGTGCAACATACCCTTGACAGTGAACCGGCGCCTCCTGGAAACAAGCGATGGGCTCAGTACCTTCTGGACCGAGGAGTTCGGTGACGAGTTTTCGTGATATTACGAGTTGGAAGGAAGCGTGAGCCGGAACAACGACGGAGGAGACCCTCACCTTCGTGGAGACACCTATGACAGCAACAGTACCCAGGGGACCTTCCCACCAAACCTCCCAGCAATGACGTCCGCTGCGGAACCCTGAAAATCGAACAGAAAATTGATTCTCGTCAAATACCACTGACGGAAACGATCGCATAGGTTCCGAAAGGCAGGCCCAGGACTACTCATTCTCAGGCGCATTTGCTCTGAATAATCTAATTTGTTCACCTATTTTCCCTTTTGCAGCGTCGGTCGATTGTGCCACTGGGTTGCGATGAATCGTGAAACCGTTGGCTTTGACGTAGACGTTACGCGAGCATTCGGCTGGGTCCCAAGCATGGAAGAGACCGCGTAGTTTCGCTTTGTAAGTCGGAGCATCGGACAGAAGCTCAGATTGAAGCGCATCGGGTGTAAGTCTCCGCGCGCATTGCAATCGCCACACTTCACCGTTTTCATCTGACAGCAGGACGTGGAACCGCCTACAGACCAGAGCGCAGTTCCTCAAAGAATTGAAGTCCAGGAAAGTGAATATGTATTCGAGAATCGAGCGGGGAAGTGCTGCCAAACTTGCAACTCTGGCTGGGGGTGCCATTCCCCAGCTGCCAAAGAGCCGCTGCCGCGAAACTCTGGGACCCGTCCAATTTCTGTCTAGAGGGTCTAGACATGAAAACTCGGGACGGCGGGCGGGCGTTCCGGAATTAAGCGGCAGCGCATATTGAGTATGCCGCTTCACTTGCCGGCGGGAATGTTGTAACAAGGGATGGAGAACGCTGTTCGAAAGCAGCGGTGTGGCCACTCAAAAATGGGTCTGGGAATTTGTATCAATTCGAGTCGAATGGATGCATCAATTATAAGATCTGCGGCCGCTGAGGCGGGTCTAGGCTGCGACTGGAGATGGATTTTAGAACAACGGAACAACGGCGTTGCACTGCAACGTAATGGGCCTATGCTTTAGCATACGTTGTAACAACGTGTGCTGAGTCTATGGGGATTCCCGTTGTGAAAAAACGGGGGGTTGGGAATGAAAAAAACGAAGTTTTCCGACGCGGGAACGGAGACAACATTGACGATGATCTTTGCTGAAAGTATGAACCGAATCTGAGCGCCCGATCTGCTTTTGAGGAGGGTGGCCTTTGGCGTGATACTTGGCTTCTGAGGATCACACTCAAAATTCGGCCGGATCACGGCATCACGCCCTGAATTCGACGGGACTAATCGACGGAAAGGAAGGGGAGCGTGATGCCGTGATCCTGATTAGGATCTCCCTCAGAAATCAAATATCATCTTGCTCTACTAAGCCTATCGAGTGGGGGGCGTGATACCGTGATCCGGATCGAGATCTCGCTCCAAAACCACCGGATCACGCTCCACCAAGTGTTTCACTGCGGCCGTGATACCGTGATCCGGATCGAGATCTTGCTCAGAAAGCACCCGATCACGCGAGATCTGAGTGAGATCTCGATCCGTATCACGGCATCACGGCCCCAGTGAAACACTTGGTAGAGCGTGATCCGGTGGTTTCTGAGCGAGATCTCGATCCGTATCAAGGTATCACGGCCCCAGTGAAACACTTGGTAGAGCGTGATCCGGTGGTTTCTGAGCGAGATCTCGATCCGGATCACGGTATCACGGCCCCAGTGAAACACTTGGTAGAGCGTGATCCTGTGGTTTCTGAGCGAGATCTCGATCCGTATCACGGTATCACGGCCCCAGTGAAACACTTGGTAGAGCGTGATCCGGTGGTTTCTGAGCGAGATCTCGATCCGTATCACGGTATCACGGCCCCAGTGAAACACTTGGTAGAGCGTGATCCGGTGGTTTCTGAGCGAGATCTCGATCCGGATCACGGTATCACGGCCCCAGTGAAACACTTGGTAGAGCGTGATCCTGTGGTTTCTGAGCGAGATCTCGATCCGGGTCACGGTATCACGGCCGCAGTGAAACACTTGGTGGAGCGTGATCCGGTGGTTTTGGAGCGAGAACTCGATCCGGATCACGGTATCACGCCCTCCACTCGATAGGCTTAGTAGAGCGTGATGATATTTGATTTCTGAGCGAGATCCTGATCAGGATCACGGCATCACGCTCTTCTTCCGTTCCGTCGATTAGTCCCGTCGAATTCAGGGCGTGATGCCGTGATCCGGCCGCATTTTGAGTGTGATCCTCAGAAGCCGAGTATCACGCCAAAGGCCGCCCTCCTCAAAAGCAGATGGGGCGCTCACATTCGGCTCATACTTTCAGCAAAGATCATCGTCAATGTTGTCTCCATTCTCGCGTCGGAAAACTTCGTTTTTTTCATTCCCAACCCCCCGTTTTTTCACAACGGGAATTCTCATAGACTCAGCACACGTTGTTACAACGTATGCTGAAGCATAGGCCCATAACGTTGCAGTGCAACGCCGTTGCTCCGTTGTTCTGAAATCCACCTCTAGGCGGGACCCGGTCAGTTGAACCTTGTTTATCAAATGGATGAATTCTCGGAGCGACATCTGGCCGCCAAACTCCGCGCCAAGGCACCCAAGCATCCCGCTGGTGCTGAGGTGCTGCTCAAGTGGCCCTCAGCGGTGCTGCCGAGACAGAATTCCGCTGAAAACATGAGTTATTGATTGAATAATGCAGAGCATTCCATCTGGAACGACGGCATCCCATTCTGTTCTCTCAGCATGAGACACGCATTCGGTTTGTTGTCCCAGAACTGAACTCGCGGGTTTATCAAGTTGAGACTGGAATGATGTGTCCTCATAAATTCTCCCTATTGCGTGTTTGTTGCTGTATTGAGTCACCAGTTTGGCCGTGCACCGCGCTTGCGGACGATCTGATGGGGGGTGAGATATGTTTGTCAGTCCGAGTCCATATTGGAGAGGATAGTAGGAATCATACCCAGGCTTGCTGTTGAGATGGAATCCTGTTGGAGGAAAACAGGCCCGGAATGAGATGAGCCAGACTCGATTATCTGCCCAACTATATCCCAACTTATATCGTCAACAAGTTTCGATCTCGACAGCACGGCGCAGCCGGCGTCCGACATAGCACCCTACTTAAAAGCGGCTGCTTCTGCGCTCCTCGAGCGCGCGGATGTCCCTTCGAAAATTCATCAATTTGATGAACAAGGCTCGAATTATAGGCGGCATAGGGCATAGGCACCCGCTTACAAGACGGAGGGCCGCCAAGTGATCGTATTCAAGATGGCGCCTTCTGTAAGGATTCGGGTGAAAGGAAATGGATATTTGGGGGCGGGACTTCGAACCAATTTCGAGCGCGTTGAATTGAAACGAAGCCGAGTGCCCGACTTTCTTGGGCGTATGAAAACGGATTGAGATGCCAACCCTTGAAGTTGTGAACTTCAGGTAGAGAAGGATCGCTGTAATCTTAGTTTCGCCGGTATGGCAAGACTGCGCTTTTCCGATTTTCGACCATTTCAGTAGTACCGTCGGTGCTGGCGGGCCGTTCGTCAGATCCACATTACTAAATTCGGCGCATTTCGAGTACCTTACCATTTAGCTGCACCCCATAGAAGCAGAGTTTGAGCTGTCGAAGTTTAGCGCTGAGAACTTTTGAAAGCACCCGATATTTCCACGAAGGCTTCGCCTCGAGCTTAATTCATGAATGCGACCGCCACCATTGCTTCCTGAGATGGAAGAACTGTGGGGAAGCGAATGGGAAAACGATATGGAACTCTCTGAGATTGAATCGGGTGCTGCCCTTTTCCCTCACATGACATCGCAGATAGTTTCCCGGATCAACCAAGTTTGCGTGAATCGTGAACAGCTGCTCAAACAGGCCATGGGGGAGGACTTGGTGCGTCGAATCCGCCTTGATCATGGTCGTCCTGCGCACGTGTTCGAGCTGACGTCGGCTGGTGACCAAGACCCTGTTGAAGTCGGTACACTCTAAGATGATCAATGGCGCCTCAATCTTGTCTCCGGTTTTAACCAGGGGAATCTTTCTCTATCCGCACAGTGCAAAACTCATACAGAGTGTGCACAGGCTCAGGTCCCTCAGAGGCTCTCCATCGCCTCCGCGTTCGTAGGTACAACATCGGTCACAACACCGGTCCCGGAGGCAGAAGAATGTCAGTTACAGGCGTTCGAAAGGAGCACGAATGAATGACGAACCGACCATGATCGGGGCTGTGCATCCGAAGAGGAACGAACAAGGGAGATGCAGACAAAGTGCACTGAGGCGTCCAGCGCAACGAAAAGAAAGGTTCCCCCCTTAGACATCCCGGATCTAATATCTAGTTGTCCGTCGAGTGTATCAACGGGATCGAAGCTTCTGGCAATCACATGTGATCCTCGCCCCTTCCAGTTGAGCTTTACGGCTTCACAGGAAAGATCTACGATGCATTTCTCGCGTCCCATGATTCCTTCCTCGAATGCGAACAATTAGCGGGAGTTACAATTGAAGTCATGTTCGAACCAAGAGTCAGAATAGCTTATCGACGCAGACGTCGGACACTCGCGAGATATCATCAATTAAGAGAGTCGATCTTCGGTGGAAACGTTCCTGAATAAGTGCGCTTTTTTGATTGCAGCACGCCCGGAGGCCTTTAAGTGTGCACCGTAGCGGCGGCAACTACCTAGCATTGCTGATACTTGTGAGGGAACGCAGAGAATGTCGCTGACCACCGGACCTCCTAGAGTCACCTCTCTGGAACAGACCCCCGATCCTCGTCGCCCACCTCCCTCCTCCTGTTGGGAACAAGCGCATGGCTCTTTGCTGCCTTTCTCCGGGAGCCAGGCCACGCTCCAGTGTGAACATGGAAGTTGTGAACTGTCCATCGCAGTCTATCATCCCAGTTTTTGATCTCCCCTCTGTCGGTCCATGGCCTGAATCATATCTCGCTATCTTCATGTGATATCCCGCAAACATAGCGCTCGAGGGCGATATCATGTTTTCCCCGCTCTCTGATTTTCGAAAAACCGCGCGCTGCCCGGTATCCCCTCTCTCTCGACTCCGTGAGTTGGAAACAACCAAAACACGACCAGAATACGATCACTTGACCTATACCCGTTTCTGCGGCTGCTGCTGTAGTAATGGCGTCCCTGTGTTATTGTTGGCTATAGTGGAGGGGAGAGTATGGGCTGTGTGACTCTTAGCGGTCGAAGGCCCACGAAGCCAACGGGTTCGCCCTGAACAACAACTCGAGGAAGCCCGAAGGAAATGTGCTCAGCGTCCAACAAACCGATAGTGAACCTCCACTGAGCGCCGATCCTGAAGGTAACCAGGTAATACGTGCGGTGAAATCGATTCGCGCTCTGGTCAATTCGCTCGATAGAGACCAAACCACGGCCCAAGGCACACAGCAACAGGGAAAAGCCAAGCTTTCTGACAGAGGGAAAGTCTGGATCGAGTCGATCACTCGCTGAAGAGCCAAGAATGCATAGGCTGTGGGAAGAGGTGTTCGAATGTGCTGCATGGAGTTCCAGTGGCGAATTTCATCCACACTTTCTCCTCGTTGCTGTTCGATAAGATTTGTATATTATGGATTTCGGTTGATCCTCGGCCGCCTTTATGCTCGCTCGTCTGTCGCTCGGACCACCGGTCGGCAGCGTCCTGGAACTCTGAACTAAGAAAAGACATCCCAGAACTTAGTGGCCGACGTCTAGTTGGCCTGAGTTGCGTTTCCGAATCTCGGACGATTCGTTTAGCTGTCAGAGAGCAATCTCTCTCACGTGAATTGGTCTCTGCAACGATGCTGCGGTCGTGTTGTTGACGGTTCTATAGGGTCTACTGCGTATTCCTGTATCCGGTCAATATGCATTTCGCTTCACTAGATTCGAACGGAATTGAACCTTGTTCGTGGCGAAAGGAGCCACCGATGTTGGAACTGGACTCAGTCTTCTTTGGCCAGCCTCTATGATTGAGCGACTTCAGTTTCACCGACCAAGTGTTTCAAGCTCTAGTTTGAGCGATCAACCCGACTGGGTCGTACTGCGAATCGAAATTGAGCACCATGAGTCGTCGGCAGTCAGAACACGAGTGCGGAAATCCTCTGAAACCACCGTGCGGGTGTCTGTGTTAGTGACAGTCCGTATTGCCTTTTTACGGCAACTAGGAATGTCGAGTCGTGTTCGAGACTATCGTTTCCACGAAGCATCCAACACTGTTGTGCGCTCTGCAGGAGTATCAGTCTTCCATGAAGATTGTGCAATCTACTTTGAATAAAGGAAAGTCGAAAGTCTCGGTCCTTTTCAGCAATTGGTCCTACGTCGGAGCTCCATGAGCGGAAGACTGTGCCAATAATCGTTGTTTGAGAGGTCTCTTGGGTTCCGTTTGAGGAGCATCTTCCCGAATCGCAAGAGATGAGCATGTAGATAACTTCGGAGCGCAGGAACGCGGGCAGAGTCACGTTGCCGGGTCAGAAAGTGCATTGCACGTCGAGCGCTCTTTTAGCGTCGCTATGGTGAACTTGCGGTTTAGTTGTGTCTCATTTCTCCGGAATCGACCCCGTCTTGTGCCATTGAGAGTTACGTCGTCTGAGACTGATCCTATCTCCCGTTCTTCCGCTCCAGGATGCCTCTCATATACCCGTCCAGAGGAAACCGGATGGGTCCGATATCTGTGGGCCCTCCGCCCACACCGGCTCAGCACGTGGAAGATTCAGTGCGTTGCTATCCCTGCCCTGACTACGATAGCGACTACCTTGTGACAGCACGAGTTCCTAGCGAAGACTCGTCCGAACAGAAGGCGGCACACATCGTGTCCTTTCTACATTCTTACGCCTACACTGGCAAGCAAGTGCGAGATGACACCGTTAAGAAGAAATGGCTCGATGCTGGAATCTTCCAAAACCCCGACAGTGTCATTTACAAAGTAAGTGCTCCGGCTGAATAAAGTCGTGAGTGTTGTGCTCAAGCGTTTGCTCTTCGTGCAGAGCAACAAAACATCGAAGCGAAGGCTGAGATTTCCACTCGGGTTAACACGAAGTGAATCGTAATCTGGGAACACGAAACGCTATTCAGCTCCATCCTCTCCTCTTCCAGCGGCTACTCGAAGAGGACTCCACTGATTCAGATTATGAGCCAACCGAAGCAGATCTGCGACAATGGTTGAAAGTTCACAAGAAACGGAAGCGCCTCATGGAGAAACTTCAGAAATCCATCAGCGATCCGGAGAAGGGCACTAGCAAAACCAACAAATACAAATACAGGTCGTGGGGAATTCTGAACCGATGCGAACCCCTCATTCTGGAAGCGGATTTCGACGAAGTCAAAGACCAACTCCGTCTGAATATTCGTCCCGACGAAGTGGAGGCCATATTGAACAGTGAAAAGAAGATCAAAAAACGGTTTGCAGGTGCTCACGTTAGTCGAGGCAGCTCGGCGCATCAGTGGGGTCTTTTGAGCAGCAGCAGTAGCGATGACGATGATTCTAGTGTAGCTGAGAACTCCGATAACAATTCGGATTCTGAAAGCGAGGACGAGGTCAATCGGTTCCCGGCGACGCCAACGGGAACACCCGCAGTTCTCGAAGTCAGCAAGAAGAACGCTCGACGAAAAAAGGAGAAAACCCCGCAGCAGCTGGCTCTGGAGGCAGCTGCCAAACGTCGTAAACTCTGGGTCGAAATCTCGAAGAAAGATGTTCACAGAGCATTCAAGTCCAACCAGAATTCTCGGAAGGATACAATTCAACTCTGCAAGAAGCTCGCGGTCGGATGCATGCGCGAAGTCCGCAAGAAGGCGCTGATCTCGCAAAAAGTGTCGCGTGAGAACGCATCACGGTCCAGGAGGTAGAGGACAGATCCAGTCGATATTCGTTTCCTATTTTGGGAGAGCGTAAGGTCGCGAAACTCCCGGATAAACGTTGCCATTTCATCTCTTTGCAGATTGTGTCGCGAGATGCAGGCCTACTGGAAACGTTACGATCGTGCCGAGAAAGATCAGCGCAAACGAGCCGAAAAAGAAGCCCTAGAACAATTGAAGGTCGATGCGGAACTTCGAGAAGCGAAGCGTCAACAAAGAAAACTCAACTTCCTCATAACGCAAACAGAGCTGTACGCGCATTTCATGAGTCGAAAGAAAGCCGGTGATAATATGTTGCAAGATCAAGCCACCAAGGACATTTTGGGGAAACTCGACCAAGGTGTGGACGCCAACGACGAAGACGAAGTCGACTCTGAAAGGTCAGTGTCCTCAGAGCCCGAGTCGCCGGTCTGGTTTCGAGCTTGGGGTTTTCTATGTATATCGACCTTCTAGAGGAGCCAGAGAGACTCGGAGGAGCTCACACCCTGAAGAGTATCATAGTGCGCCCGAGCGTTCACCCCAGGTCCACGATCTAACTCCAGCTTGTTAACCTGCAGATTGAAATCAGAAGCTCTTGGGAATGCGAGAAACGCGTTCTTGGCACACAAACACGAGAAAGAAGATTTCGATGCTGACATCGGAATGCCCGCTCAGACACCGAAGAACTTCGACGATCACGAAGACTTGCCACAGCCACGCATGTTCCAGGGAAAATTGAAATGCTACCAACTCAAAGGCATGAGCTGGTTATACGGCCTGTACGATCGAGGAATCAATGGCATTCTGGCGGACGAGATGGGTCTCGGCAAAACAGTTCAAACGATAGCTTTTCTCTCTGCCCTCGTTGAGCGTCAGTCCATCTGGGGCCCGTTTCTAGTGATAGCGCCAGCCTCAACACTGCACAATTGGCAGCAGGAGTTGAGCAAATTCGTCCCTCAGTTCAAAGTTGTTCCATATTGGGGATGCGCTGGTGATCGGAAAACGCTACGGAGATTCTGGACGTCACGCAACCAAGATCCTCATACGGAACACAGTTCATTCCACGTTGTGGTCACCAGTTACCAATTAGTCATCCAGGACGTGAAGTACTTCCAGCGCATCAAGTGGCAATATATGGTCTTGGACGAGGCGCAGGCCATCAAGAGTACTTCCAGCCAGCGCTGGAAGGTTCTTCTCGGGTTCACCTGTAGGAATCGTCTCCTCTTGACCGGCACTCCTATCCAGAATGCCATGCAGGAGCTCTGGGGCCTACTCCATTTCATAATGCCTTACCTATTCGATTCCCATCAAGAGTTCAACGAGTGGTTCTCGAAAGATATCGAGAGCCATGCTGAAAACAAAACAGCCATCGATGAGAAACATCTCTCCAGGCTACACATGATTCTCAAGCCGTTCATGTTGAGGAGGTAGGTCATCTCAAGCCACCGTCAGACGCGGCTTCCGCTTTACACGAGGGCGTGCTGGTGCCACGTTCCCCAGCCGCCGCTTCACGAAGACTCACCTGGTTCTCTCCTTTCAGAATTAAGAAGGATGTCGAGAACGAACTGTCGGACAAAATTGAGATTCGCGTCGATTGTCCATTGACGCTACGTCAAAAAGTCATGTGTCACGCTTTAAAGAAGAAAATCCGCATCGAGGATCTAATGCAGAGCACCGGGCTGGACGGAACATCGCAAGCCGCGACTTCTGCCACCACCTGCCTGATGAACATCGTGATGCAGTTCCGTAAGGTGTGCAACCATCCGGACCTCTTCGAGCGGGAGGATGTGCGCAGTCCGTTTTTCATGAAACTGAGCCCTTGCTGCATACCAAAGACGTTTTTCGATTCGAACCTCTTCATAAGATCGTTGCGCAGCAAGTCTCTACCAAATATTTGGCATCCCGGCGAAATTCTGCACCAGAGCAAGCCCGTCGTCCGGCTTCGCTCGACCCCGAATCTCTCACCAGCCGACTTCGAGTCATTCAATCAGGCATTCGAGTTCATCTCACTGACTGGTCTCAGTCCTGCCGAGGTCTCACGATGTTTCCTCGGCAGCAGACTCGATAAGCTCCAGCTAGCGTCAGAGCAAAACTCCAGAGCTGACATCGAGCACTACCGGGCTCTGATGGACCATCCCCGCAAATGGTATTCGCTGCCATCTAAGCTTCCCTCTCGAACCATGGTGGCGCACAGCGCTCTCAAGAATGTCTTGTTCGCTGTTTACGACGACACGTACTGCTGCGGGTCGCAGCTGACCATCACTCCCATTCCCGAAACTCCCGCTCACTACGAACACCGTGTCCGGAAGGCGAACGAGCATCTTGACGACGACGACGAATTCCCGATACGCATAAAAGTCGAGAAGATTCGGCACAAGCCGAGACCGGCCCTGGAATTCAGTACTCTCCTTCCGACGCCCGCTTTCATGACGAACTGCCTAATGAGTGTTTGTCTCGCGGCGACTCCCGAGCTGAGCACCAGCCACAACCGAGGCTTCCGCTGGCTCCAACTCGCCAACATGGGCGGCTGCCGAGAGGCGCAGAACTGGTTTCAAACGGGATCCACGGACAAATCGAGCGAGGAAGTCCGATCGTTCGTCTCGCCGGCAGAGCGCGTCCGGAGTTACGGAATCTCGGCGTGTCGGCCAAGCAGAGGCTGGTCGCACATCGTTATCCCCAGCAAAGAACGTCTGGTCACCCAGAGTGGCAAGCTGCACGCGCTGGACGACTTGCTGAAACAACTGAAGTCGGGAGGACACCGAGTTCTAATCTATTCTCAAATGACGCGCATGATCGACCTTCTGGAAGAGTTCATGATACATCGGAAGTACATCTACATCCGACTGGACGGGAGTTCGCGCATCTCCGACCGACGAGACATGGTGAACGATTTCCAGGAGCGGGCAGATATATTTGTGTTCCTCTTGTCGACTAGAGCGGGGGGCTTAGGAATCAACCTGACCGCTGCCGATACTGTGATATTCTACGATAGTGACTGGAATCCGACGGTGGATCAGCAAGCAATGGACCGAGCGCATCGACTTGGACAGACGAAGCAAGTTACAGTATACCGCCTAATCTGCCAAGGTTCCATCGAAGAACGAATCCTTGAGCGCGCTAAAGAAAAGAGCGAAATACAACGCATGGTCATGAGTGGAACTCACATGAGGCCTCATGACGCTCTCAAGCCGAAAGAGGTTGTTTCGTTGCTGCTCGACGACGAGGAGCTAGAGCGTAAATGTGAGTTCAGTTCGTATCGGTATTCTTGATTCGTACGAAACGTGATCCGCCCTCGGAGTAAAATCTATTCTCCCTTCCAGTCCGCCAAAAACAGGAGGAAAGACGGCTGCTGGCTCAAGCGCAGGCCCTGGCGCCGACCAGCGAGGCCGTACCAGCGCAACAAGCGGCTCTCACGGCCGACTCGCTCATGAATCTTGCGCCCAAACGCAAGAGAAACAATCGGTCCACGGGCCGTCCTGTGGGTCGACCGAAAAGAGCTCGCACAGTCGAGGATTCCGTCGGGGACAGCGTTCCCGCATCCCCAACTAGTGAGTTGAGTCTGAATTCGACGGCTGCTGCTCCCGCCGCGACGGTGGACGACGACCGGGAATCGGTTCTGGTGGTGGATGAGGATTACCACCAACATCAGCCGGTGCCACCCCAGCAGCTGCCGCCACCGCCGCCACACCAGAATGTGTCTCCTAGCTCGAGAAGTTCTCCCGGAAAGACCAAAACTAGATCTCCGAAGGTATCAACGCCCAGAAAGAAGAAGAGGTCCGACAGGAACAAACAAGCTTCTCCGTTGAACAATACGAACAATCAGAAATCTACGAGACCTTCTTCAGCCATGGGATCGGTGGGACTGTCGACCGGCAACAACGTGGTGCTCGATGTCGACGTTCCGGATCCTGTGTTTGCATGGAACGACCTCAACCTCGACAACCTTGAGGAAATCGACGTTAACGACATTGATCTTTCAACTTTGGAAAACGTCAAGGTTTAGAGGGGTAACTGCATTGGAGAAATGATACCAGGTCGGCGATCAGCGGTCCGTAAGCTAGTTAGATATCTATGAAATCATTTCGTTCAGTAAGTCAAGTCCATTGTGTATCACCCAAAGCACCTCACACAAAAGTCGTCGTGTAAATAGCTGCTGTACACACATCAGAATTGTAAATATTGTCAACCGAAGGAACCCCATACCAAGAGAGTAACTTATTCATAAATGAGGGAACATCCTTGATACAGGTGTTTATTCAATCCAAACAACAGGCGGCAATGCAATGCTCTCGATAATGAGCGTTCGCGGGATCCTATCCTCACTACCCGTTGTCTTCCGGCGAACGAAATTCTCCCTCTCGTCTTGCTTTTTTCATTGATCTCTGAGCTCGTTTCGTCCGAGGAGAGAGAATCTCAATGTTGAATGCTCTCTCCTCATTGCTCCTCTCATCCATTGTTTCCAATCGATTCAGGTCGCTAATTACCCAGATAGGGCCAGTGAGGATCGCGCATCAGAGTGCAAACGCCGAACCTCGTTCTGAACGATTCCTGGACTTCTCTCCAGATCTTGTACAAATCTGTTGCCTGAACCGAAACTATTTCCAAATGTCGATCGTCGAACGAGCAGGTTTCTTTCGGATGTTCGTCCGTCGTTGCCGACAGTGAATGAAGATGATCCAGGGGAGCCAAACTATGATTATGGCGATCGAGCCGGTCAAGAAAAAGTGGCGCCCTCCGTGGATCTTCAAGGCAAACTTCGCGGATACTTCGTTCACTCGAATGGGGAAGGCTCGCTCTCAGCTGTGTCGCTTGCTTGCTTGATGCTTACCCTCGCCTCTGACTACGTGAACCGCTTCGCTGTTTGACACGCGGTTGTAGAGCAGCTTGCCCATTTTCCGCCGGAGCGCAGTCCGCCGTCATCCAGAATCAGGTAATGTGTCTTCGGTACTGTCATTCGTTACCCAACCGGCGATCCTATCGTCTCTTTTGTCAAATAGAACAATCGTTCTAGCCAACCAATCCGCGCGGGTGAAGCAGCTGATAGCGCCCGATCGGAAATTTAGGCCACGATCGATGTCCCGTCATGAAGAGACTCGTACATCTGCGGTCAGAGAGAGAGCGATATTCATCGCGAAAGAGCGGGTCCGTGGAGATGGAGGGTTGATTTCGTGAACCTTCGCGGAATGTATCCATATTGTGTAAAGCGCATCAGCCGGTCGGCCGCCGCACTGTGACCTCCCGATCGAATTACTGCCACAATAAAGACGATTCATTAGCGCGCATTCTCGGTTGGCGAGAGCCCGCTCCGAAGACCTGGTCTCCTCCGAGGGACTTTACGACAGATTCACGGTGTTTCGAAAGCCTCAGGATGTCCTTCGGACAGCAGCCAATGCGAGTTAAACGGGGCTCTCGTGTTCCAGTTCCGAGGCACCCTGCGGCTTCTCCAGTATCTCCGTGAGGCGGCGCAACGGTTACTGTGAAACTGATTCGGACAACTCGGCATTCTCGGAGAACCCGAAGGCTCGGACGGCACCCGACGGAGTGACTATTGGATCGCCTCTCTGGTTTCTTGAACTCATGATCGTTCAGTCATTGGATTCCGATTCTGTACCTCGCGGCCGATAGCAGCTGTGCTTTGTAACTCTGCGAGGGCTCGACAGGCATTCGACTCCAAACTCGTTCTCGGAGATGCTCTTTCCGAACGTGGATCAGTCTGGAGGTCAGTTTCAACTGATGCCGGTGCGCTTGAACAGGAGGCTGTTCCAAGATATGCCAATGCCCCTCAAGCTGAACCTGACGGAGAGTCGTTTTTACTGCCTAATCCGCGCAGGAATCATGCTCAACGCGGCCGTCTAACTTGGGATTCCTGTCATAACATATCAGGAAGCGGATACCGCGAATGCTAGGACCATGCAACAATGCTTTCCTTGATGGTTTATTCGCGAGGCAATAACACCGCGCTGGCTCGCTACACTCCTCGAGGAGCACCAGGGCCAAAAGATCAGCGACCCAGGTTCACGCTCCTTGCGCAAACCCTCTTGCACAGAACCTCAAAATACATTCCATCTGCCTTGATGGATTTATCGGCTCCGTTTTGTCGAGCGGAAGACACGCTTAAGGTCACGCCGGCGAAACGCTTGTGGAGAAACTCGTGGCCACCAGGTGAGAGGGCCGTATCTCGTCATCTTCCCGTATCGAAGGCGGCAAGGGAAGCGAGCCTGTGAGTACCTGCGTTGCCAATCATGAGTCTGGTAGACAGAGTCCGAAATATGTTGGCATGAGACGGGATATCGGAAAGATCCGAACTGCATAATCAGAATTTTATCGAATCACTTGAGCAGTTCGGAAGATGAGCGGATAAAGAAAATTACGCCGAGAACCGTCCGATGGAGGTTCCGGCAGCGGCAGGTTCAATCTGATAACACCGTGGACGGGTCGCATGATGGGCAAGGGCGAATTCCCCAGGCCTCACAGAGACGATCCGAGACAAAGTCGAGTATTCGTGACTGTCGCAAGTCAGCGCTCCGGAACTCACTCCTCTTAGCTCTTCATAGTAAGCTTCCATCCGTTCGGTTGGGCTCGGAGCTGGAATCACGAGGAGGCCCCGAAGGGGAATAACCATCGAAGCCAAATAATGGAAGAACGCTCTTTCATCCTCCAGGACAGGCGTCGGCAAATTCAGCACCCAGCTGCATGTTTCGGCTCGTTCTCCTCGGGTCCGATGACGATCACGAACGAGGCCCCGGCCAAAATTGTAATCTGGTAGCTGAACATCATGACGAATGATTAACTGCTGAGAATCATCCAACATATAGTTAGTTGATACCTTAGGTGTCACCCCAGCTATTTCCGGTAGTCAACAAAATCTTTCGCCAGCTCCGTGGGCTCTCAGTGGAAGAAGGTTGACGGTGTATGAAGTGGTAGTCAACAGGTTATTGAGTCATACGAACGCTAAACCACCAGCTGCGCTGACTATCAATCAATTGATTGATCACCGGGATGCTCTGATGGGGCTGGGTTTTGAGGCCGCTATCTCGGCTTTCGGTTCGGTCCGTAACGTAGTATTGCACCATCCAGCCAAAATATGATCCCTCGGTGTATGTCGGGAATCTCAAGTGCCCTGCCAACTCGGCTCCAACCGGCCGTTCATGGTGCTCAGCACCGATGTCGTGCTGCTACGCTGAACGAGCAGAGAAAGCCGTTGGGTCAAGCAAGCGTTGCGGCGAACAAGCTGATCTAATATTGAATCTCTCCGGATTTCTATTATATCTCAATGGAGAAACAAGGCATGAGGAGGGAGACGATTCGCTCTCCCGCGGCGTCTTCAGTTTTCCACGAAACCTATTGGCTCATTGAAAGGCTCATTCGATTCCAATGGCCGATAACTCGGACAAAGCGTACCGGATTTGTCTCCTGGGCTTGATTGGGGCAGATATCCCGGGTACCCGCTCCTGGTCCTGAGCTTATCTTCCCTCAGAGGGAAAAGTGGATCTGCTGATGAAAATCTTCGACTTCCAGTGATGGGGACTGAGACGGAGCAGAGAACCGAACCTCCGAAAACAGTTCGAGTCGCCAAGTGGTACTTCGGAGGACTCGCTGGCGCCATGGCGGCCTGTTGTACGCATCCTCTGGATCTCTTGAAGGTACTCTCCTGGTTCTTGATGTATTTTCTGAATGACCATCTCAGAATGATTTCCATTCACCGGAAATATTCTCCCACTGGATGCTGATCAAATCTGATCTGGAGAACATGCTCATCACCTGCATCACCTTTTTTTCAATTTTCGTGTCTCCAGGTTGTTCTTCAAACCAAGAATCAAGGAGCTCCAGGGCAGAAGGTGGGAATTTATGCGAGCTCGAAGAATATATTCAAGAGCAATGGTATCATCGGGTTTTACAACGGGCTGTCGGCTTCACTCCTGCGGCAAGTGAGTTACAGTACAAACAGAGGGATATCCTTCCGCTGATTTCATCAACTGAATGCTATCCGAGTTCTGCTCGTCTCATGATTCTGTGCGACGGGCTAGACTCTCCGTTGGATTCGATTGACAGCAATAAAATATCACTGGGAATTCTCGTTGCTGACGAGGTTTTCCCTCGATTGCAGCTAACGTACTCGACTACGAGATTCGGGCTGTATGAAGTCGTGAGGCTGAAAATCGCCAAGCCGGGGCATAATATGAGCCTCTTCGAAAAACTCGGCGCGGGTTTCGTCTGTGGGGCGGCTGGGGGCTTCGTCGGCACCCCAGCTGATATGATAAACGTTCGCATGCAGAACGACATGAAACTTCCTCCAGAACAGAGAAGGAAGTGAGTACTGCTCCATAAATGAATGGAACTTTCCTCGTGAGCCGTCGGTCTAGCTGAGTGCTCATCGCTGACCACCGTTTTCGTTCCCACAGCTACAAGAACGCCGTAGACGGACTCTATCAGGTGCTGCGTAAAGAGGGCATTCCAAACCTATTCAATGGAGCCTCCACGGCGACGATGCGGGCCTCGGTCGTCTCGATGGGCCAGATTTCTTTCTATGAACAAGTCAAAGAAATGCTGTTGAAGACACCCTATTTCGAAGAGAATATGATAACGCACTTCACGGCCAGTTTCGCAGCGGTAAGCACGTACTCGGGATTGATTCCGTCCCGACATTCCAGGTTCGAACAGACTTGCTGAGCGCCTTCGGAGTCAATGGAAAAAATTTGATTCCAGGGAGCGATCGCAACGACTCTTACTCAGCCTCTGGATGTTCTGAAAACCCGAATGATGAACGCTGCGCCCGGCGAATACAAAGGCCTCATGGACTGCATTCTACAAACGGCCAAGCAAGGTCCGATGACGTTTTACAAAGGCTATATTCCGGCGTTCGTCCGGCTGGGGCCGCATACCATATTGATGTGGATATTCCTAGAGCAGATGAAACAAAATTTCGGAGTCATCAGGATTGTTAGTTGAACGTGTTATTGAAGTAGATATCGGTTCCTCGTCAATACGGGGGATGGGAGGACCCAGATACGAGCTTCTCAATCGCATCAGATCAGTGATTGTAGGCTTTGTGTTGAACTTTAGGGCCATCGGAGCACTGCAGCCGGACCTTGCCCGAGGTACCTCCGGGTATCTCCAGCCATTTACTTAGGAAATTATTACAATGTGCCTAGCGTCGGTCACGTCTCGCTCTACACGGACAATTTTCCAAATTCCTCATATACTGCGTTTGACGTTCGCTGAGCAATGCCACAAACTACTCTGATTCTCAGACTGGTAGGTTCAGAAAGTATTCATGTCACGCATTATTTTGTGCCGACAACGACGATGATGGTACTGATCGACTGAGGTCAAACGCGAATGCACACCATGACAGCAACCCGACGTGCGGAGCACGCATAGAACAATCGTTGATGATGATCTTCCAGATTACTTCATAAGAAGCTCAAAGATTTTATGTCTCAAGGAGGGTAGTGTACCAAAGAGGATTCGAACTTTTGGAATTTACGTTGTTTATTAAAGTTGTTGGACATTCCGTTCTTTTCCGTGCAAGGTTCCAGACCAGCTTGTTGGGTTTCGAAGTTCTTCTGATTGTTGCATGAACACCTGCTTGGTTTCGCGTTTGCCAAGTGAAGAATCCGATGCATCGAAGGCAGCTGACGGTTGGCTGGACCGAATAAAAGATTCACGGGAACGACCGGAGAGAACATTCTTCATTCCTGAGACTTTTGCCCGGATCGATCCACTCAGCTCGTGGTGCGCCTAAGAAGACCGCGAAAAGCTCGAACTTGCCCGAAATGGGAAACCAATGCACAACTGAATTGCGACAATGAAGGAATCCAGGTGACGAAGCTGGGTGACCACGTTTTGAAATTACGGAGCGTTTATTCGGTCTAGCCTGAACATCTCTTCTGCTTTTTGGGCCGTAGCGCTGCACTCTCAGCTGATGAATGTCGACTGACGGAATGTTAAATATGAGTAGGTGGCGACGTGGGAAGTACCCGTGATCGGTTGTATCAACCGCCGCTATTCTGAGAGATCTCTGAAGATCATCGATTGAGAAGTCCACACTCGAGTCACGTCATCGCACAGAACGGTCCTTCCTACTTCCGTGGCGCAGTTGGTTAAGCAGTACACACTTTACTGGGGCTGGCAAGGTTCTCAATTGCGAGAGGCAGAATCTTTCCCTCTTTTGTTGCAAGAAGGATGCTCCGGTTTAGTTGGCAATCAGAAACTCCATGTAAGCTGCCGAAAGTTCAATACATGGTCCATTGCTACCTCTTCACAATCGTCCGGGAGGGTTGCAGCAGGTTGAGGACGGGGCATCTTTCCATAGAGAGTGCTTTCATGCCTGCATCCAGAGGTTCATTGAAATATGGAGGAATCGCCAACTGACTAATCGCCAACTATCGCAAGGGATAGATCTCTGTCTCAGATCCTAATATTTCTGAGCTGGCCTGATAACCCCCATCATCTCGAGCGGATCTCTCTGCGATTTCAGATAATTCGAGCTTCGTGCCCTCGGCCGGCCGCATGAGAACGTAATAGTAGATACTTCACGCTGGAAGGAGCGTGCTCAAAAGAGGAGATCCGTCACTCCCCATATCGATTCAATGCGGGAGACATTTCGTGAGGAGTGATCTCCGCGATTCGAGACACGGTTGGAGCAAGCGGCGAGGTACACAAGTATATGGATGAGTTTCAGAGATTCTCCAAACATGGTGCCGTGACTACAGATGGACACTTCTGTGAATGTCGTGCGGAGGGCGTTCCGGTCCTTTTTATTGTCGTTCCATTTATATAATTTTTGCGTCGCGTGAATTTCCCCCAGGGGCAAACAGATGGGGGCAATGAAAACTTCAAATCCTTCTTCAGAGATCCAGAGGTCCAATGCGTCGCTCCCCTTCAGCAAGGAACACTTGCATTGCTCGGTACACCAAGTAAGCTCCTAACTGTTTACGCTGCCGCGCTGTCCACGTCTCGGTCACGCCGTAGAACTCTCCTCGCTTCTCGTTGGTTAGGAGCCTGATTGCGAAGGAACATTCCATTAGAGTTAGTTCAGTTCAATCAAATTCATGGAAGGCGTGCAAGACGAAATAGAGTCGTAGCTCACCTATTAATGCCCAAAGCTTCGATCATGGCACCCTCTCTAGTATAGGCTTCGACCGGTAGAACGTTTTGGAAAATGTTCAAGGATATCACCCCGTGTCCTTGTTCCCAGATTTTGAGAATACGCTTAATTTTGTCTCCTGATTTTTGAGTCTGACCGAACTTGGGCGTCGTTTTTGTGCTTTTGATCCCACTACTCCCGTTGCGTACTTCAAGAGCTTCGTAGAGGTGGGCGAAGGGCCGTGATCTTTTGCCTTTCCCTACGTAAAATATACCCTTGACGAAAACTTCCATCTGGAATTGAGTTATGAGGCTCAGACATGCGGAATGTGATCAAAACTAATCAACTGGAGGCATCGCCAACAAGATGGGAACGTCAAAATACCAATTCTGGCAAGCTCATGTTCGCTGCTCTCAAAGGTAGGTTCAGGGTGACGCCAGAGTCCAAAAGGAGGTAGGTGAAAGCAGTTTTAGCGGAGCCCTCTCGCCATCTTTTGTTGGGGTTCTGGAAAGATTCTTCCATCTGGCGTTCGAGATTTGAGTACGCTTCGAAAACCTGTTCGAAACGCACGCAGAGCTGGTGGAGCTCCGAGGGCAGGACCGACCGGAGCTGTGAGGGCGACGGAGTGTGCATCGCCTGCTGCTTCAAGCGATGTAACAATCGGAGATAGACCTATAGGCGCGGGGCAGATTTAGAGCAGCTGAGATCTCTATATGTTTCCATGGTTGCATAAGTCATGTTTAACTGGAAAACAACTCACTGCTCTTGTCTGTCGATTCACGGGCCCAGGCAGCTCCCCACATTCAACGAGCTTCTCTCTTATTTCGTCGTTCGAAAGTTTGACCAACTCTGGGGGAATCGCTTGAGACATGGAAGCTTGTGTGACATTGGCAGGCAACAGGGACCTTTTGGTGCCATAGTGGTCTTCGCGCAGCATCAGCCCAGAGTCGACATCTCGGTGAACAACTTGACAGCAGTCACCCTCCATGTGGCCTCGAAAAATAATCAGGAGTGTCAGAAATCGTGTCCCGTCGGAACCTAAATGACATGCATGCAGTAGACAGGAAGTTTGGTTGGAGGTTCGATAGAGGAACCTACTTGCACAGTTTCCATCAACGGCACTGACGAAGCTGGCGTCGTCACCGATCGTCAGTCGGACTTCGTTCCCCAAACGAAGGTGGGCCAGTTGGTGAAGGTATATGGGCCGTGTTGCATCGTTCACCGGCGCTGGGTTCATCCCCAGCTGCTTCAACTGTTCGTACAGCTCCTCATCGCTGAGACACTGGAAAATCCATTACCGATAAGGTGGGATGGAAACTAATAATCACGACAGTTCACGACAGAACCAAAAAAATGAACTGTTCAAACTGACGCGCTCCTCGACTACTGTCAAATCATCTTTGCTGAGAACGCTGGGTAAATTTTGGGTCGCTCCCGAAGGAGTGCACTTCGTCATTGTTACATGATATTTTGCCTACAATTTCGACTTGATTCTGACGCCGATTCTTCGGCGGGAAAAACGGCCACTCGACAGTTTTCGGCGGCCGAATAGCCCAGGAGTGTGCAACATGAGCCTCATTGTCAATTTGATCAACTTGAGATCAGGGTGAGAGGTCCGGGTTCTCGGAGAACTAGAAACCGTGAGTATCGTCCCGGATGTCACGCGGAAAGGAAGATCTCTCAGGCCCTAGCCTTCAGCGTCAACCGAAATGCGGAGAAACTAAATACACAAACTCGTCAGCGCAATTCGAAGAACTCCCAGCGAGTAGGGAAAAACCCAAATCCATCGCGAATCTTTCGGAAGTCTGAACCTTAAGGCTCCGAAGACCTGGTGAAGGGTTCCAATCACGGTTAGATCTGTCGAGGACGACAACTTGCGGCGACGTTGCGAAAGTAAACCAAGAACCTATCGATCATCCACCGGGAGAGCACGCGACGATCCTGATTGATCACTTCATTGGGCCACAGAGCAGTCCAAAGAACGGTTCATAGTTCCAACGTGTGCGGACTTTTAAGGGGAGTAGGACTCGCTGGTCCCGTTAATGGCCAAATGCGGTGTCTCCCTATGAGCGACATAAACGAGCTCCGGAGCTCATAGACTCTTATACAAAATGGCTTTTGGAATTCAAAAATCGCCGCAGGAGAGAAGCCGTGAAGTCTTGCTCCTCCTCGATGCTGTCGAGTGTCATGAAATGACCCGAAATCTCGACCGAAGGCCGGAGGCGTTCCCGGAAGGTGAAGCAACTGTAAAATAGAGTTTGTGGAACATTCGAGCACAAAGAGTCAGAACGGCCACGTGGGAGGACTCAACTTGCCCGGAAGGAATTTGGTTTCTAGAAAAAGTCTGGCATGAAGCCGTGATATCAACGATTTGCAACTGCTTCGAGGAATGTTTGCGGAATTTTCGGAAGCAGTTTCGCAACGCGGATGAAGTAGATGAATGACGACTTCACGAGGAAGAGACGATCGACCCAATCATAGCTCGAAATCGTTTCTAACTGAGTATTCCTTTTGACGATTCCGTTAGCTCGGATCTCGACTTGACCATCGGGAATGTCTTCTTCCGGGAGAACGCCGAATATCGGGAGTCGACTCTTACGAAAAAGCAGAAAATACTCTAGGAAGAAGCTGAGGGACGATCAGAAGAGGCGGGTGCTCCTCACGTCAGAGATTGAGGGGCCCTCGCAGCTTTGGAACTGCTGGTCAACCCTTGCCCGATAAAAGCAGAACTACTGCCTTCTGAGCTTCCGGGAAATACAGGGATAACGCGCGGAGGGCTTGACAAGCATGAGGCAAGCAGACATGTGCCCTCCTTTGATACACTTCTTGCGTCAGCTGCTTCTCTTCTCTCCGCCATTCCTTCCCAGCTGGGAAAATTTCAATGATTCAAACTCATAGTTGAATCGAAACCATGCAAGGGCGTTCTCGAAGATCAGCCTTGCGGGTCTATCCAACGATGCTTGCTCTCGGCGCTCATTTCCCCAGAGCCGGACATTCGGAGCGTTCTGCCACCAACAAATAACCCGTGGAAATTTTCGAAATCTGACCCCGAAAGTTACGAGTTAGGGTGACTTGACTGTGGTCGCATCGCCGGTCGGATTACATTACCTTAATGTATCTTTCGAAGTATTCCTGGATGAGACACGAAAATTTCTTAAAGTTTGAGCGCGCAATCCCGGTGACCAGGTTCACAAAATCAAGGGGAGCGCATCGGCAACGAGAGTCCGAAGTGGAAGCAAAGATGCTCACCTGAATATTCTCTGGAAGAGGAGTTTTCGTGGAACGAGTGGAAATTGCGCTGGCCCGATTCCGTGATTCTCGGTCTGCAACGAAGGACGCCAAAACATTTTAATCCTCGCTGCCCAGTCATCAACAAGTAGTCATCCTGACCGCCGGGCATCCACGCGAAGGCCGTCTGCAAAGCGTAGGCCTAGACCTCGGATATGACTCGAAAAATTTGATATTTCCTATTCACTTTCTGAAGTGTACCTAGGATTGAATCTTCGCTGAAAAGGGTGGACGAAGATGGCTTTTGGGGTTCTCGCAAATTCGTTCGGTGGAGGAGATCGTTCAAAGCCGCAACGTTACTGTCCCTAGTCCAATTGAGGTTGTCGAGCTCAGCGGAAGTTCTAGAATCGTCCGAAGTCGTGGTTTTCGCGGATTCGAAACTAGATTCGCCCGAATCATCGCTTTCGTTTTTTTTCGGATCAGCAATCGGAGACACCTCCGAATTGAGATAGGCTAAAATCGAAACAATCATTGTGACCGCTTTCTCGGGGGACCGGATCGTTGCCTTTGACAACCAGAACGAAACTCGAGATCTTCCAACACCCACCGATGATTCCAGCGGCAACTTTTCCGAAACCGTCTCGTAGATTACGCACGACCCCCTTGTCGTTCTGTGGTTGAGGATCCTCCTCCTCATCATCCGAATTTTCCTTGAAACTGTCAGCAAGCCTTCTCCTTGCACGACTGGTCCTGAGCGGAGTGGGTTCTTCGGGGGAATTCTCTTTGGACCGCAGAGGATATCGCGAAACATAGAGGTTTGATGGCGGCGTGGTGTCTAAGAGGTTCGATACCGATTGATCGACGAGAGACTTCTCCTGGCAGAACGCGCAATTCAGTGGATCTGAAATTCAAGAGGGAGAGCGACTTTATGACTGAATTTACCTGCACTAGAACCTCACACTATCACTCGACGATTTGAAGAAAGACGAATTACCAGCAGACACGTGATATGAAGTTGAGCTGAAGCCGCCATTGTTACTCGAGTTCAGCACTGTACTTTTTTCCGTCCGTTCGCATATGGTGGACAATCGATGCCTTTCGCAGAGTCGACCCATTCCAAGTTCTCTCAACTGCAGCTCTCTTTGCAAATCGAGAACGTGTTGCAGTTGCTGCGGAAACATAGGATTAGGTTTGGCTTAGCATTGCCTCAGCGCACGCTCGCCCGTTGTTCATGGACTTCGTGTCATTCGAATTCCTCCATCGATACTAACTTCAACACAATTTTCATTCCCGGATTCACGAGCAACTTCGACGACTGATTTCCCAGCGACATCCAGTTCCAAAGGGTTTCCACCGTAGTCTAACAGAACTTCCAGAACGTCTGATTGCCCTTCACGAGCCGCAAAATGCAAAGCGGTTTGGTGGTCTTTGTATGAAAAGTAGTTCGGATTTGCTTCCAACTCCAGCAATTCCTCCAAGAACTGAAAATAACTCGGTACGTTATCGCTAGCAGCCACAGATACAGACACAGAACCCGACTTCACGCGGGAACGATTTTCCTGGCCTATCAACATGTCAGTACGAACCCATAGCGGAGCACCAAATTTTACTGCAGCATAAAGTAAACTGCCCTCCTCAGTAAGGTATTCGATGTCGCGACCGGCGGATATGATCCTGCGCATCATTGGTGCATCGCATTTTTTGATGGATGATCTGAGGTTTTCGAAGGTCAGAATCTCGGCATTGCTGTTCGGGAGGGAAAAGGCTTGGTTGGTAATGAGTCCTAAAGCCGCTTCTCATGATAGATTTGATTGAGATCTTCATAGCTCGAGCGCTCAGAGCTCTCGAACGACTCAATCGCTCCGGTGGAGCGATCAGAAGGGAAGTACCCTCTCAGCTGTCTACCGAGCCTATGATAGTTAAGGAGGAAGGTTCAGCTTCTCGGTGGGAACCACCCGAGCGAGACACACTCTCTTCTGCTCGGGATCGACGGTGAGTCACCAGAACTGAGGGGTCAGGGGAGTGTCCCTGTCAAAACTAGGAAACGAATCAAGTGATGCCAAATGTTACCTGTAGCCTTTCGCGTACGGATCCGGGTCGTCCTTGACCTTTTGCTCCAGCTGTTTGCTCAAAGTCGCCTTGCACAACGAGGACAACATGGTATCATGAGCGGATGAGTCAGGTTTCGCACACAATCACAAAATTTTCGCTCAATATTCAAACAATCAAGTCCAGCGAAACAACTGACTCGGATGCGCTCTGTTTACAAATTTGAATTCCGAGCAGCAGACGCTCTCTAAGAACGATGACGCGGCGCTCGGATTCCAAAATATAAACACCAAATGCTGTCAGGGTAGCGCTTTCTTGTTTGGGTCACTCGGAGTCACCCAACCCTGACAGCATTTTGTGTTCATATCTTCGAATGGCTCAATCCTCACTCAACGATGAGTCCAGAACTGGAAACGCCGAGAATCCACTCTCACATCGGAATCCGATCGCTCGCACCACGCCGTACACCGGGAGGGACCTTAACTTTGACGCCTGACACAATTTCATGATACATATGCACGGATCGCTGAAGCTATTGCAGGTGTTCCACCCCTCTGGACTTGGGAGTCCCTTCTGGAGCGCCATCTTAGTTCTCCCTGATATATCGGTTCACTTTTGTCACACGAACTCTTGACTGACCCTTAGCACGAGGAAAACCTCTCTAGAGTCCGCTCGCTTATGATTCCAACTGCCGAACGCGTTCGTGGATGAGGGAGTGCTCATTTATCGGGTGGTACCCTTGCGGTAGGATATACACGTTCATTAGAGACTGTCCGACACTTTTCCAGAGCTCAGCAACGGTGTGCCTACTTTCCAAACTTCCTTCAATGAAGACTTGGACGGTGTTTTTCATTGTCCCGTTGACAATCTCCTATATCAGGCAGTCCATCGCCATGACAAACTCATCCCGCCTGATCTGAGCGAACGGGCTTCGAGCCCCCGCGAAGATGGCTTTCAGTTCCCAGCTCGAAATCCAAGTCGTGTCGTACCTACAACGAAATGGAGCAACCCAAGAGGAGTGAGTCCATGACAAAGATAGAAAACTTGACGCGTCCCGTCAGAGCTCAATCTCTAGGCGCTGATGGGCTGAAGACTTGAGTTTGGTGAACGGATCACAGGACTCGGTTGATGGAGGATGGAAATATTAACCTGAGCTCGTGATGATGATGCCGATGATGATCATCATCATCGTCTCAAGATTTCCATGACGCAATCAACATGGTTTTCAAACCTGTGAGGATTTTCCTGATAAGACTGAATCTTTGTGGAACTTTTTCGTCCATTAAAGTAGAAGTTAATCCACCCTTCCCAATATTATCGAAGAGTTTTGGGGGGGGGGGCATGGCCCCTTGCCCCCTCCCTGGGTACGCCACTGATCACAATTCATTCGAGTTTCATCATCTCTGCTCCATTAATATTGAGAATGAACTCGTGCCAGGCGAACGTCAGGATTGCGGATCAGGTTACTCCCCTCACAAGAACAGTATCGGTGTGAACACTGCGCTCACGATGAGCACAAGGCTGGTTCCTTCGGGGTTCGATTCAGATTAGCTTGCAGCAGTGATAGCAGATCAGTGATATCAAGACGATTCCTATTGACGCTCACTATATCATTCGCTGAACTGAATCCACATTCGTTTAGCTTTGTTGATCTTCACCGGACCATTCATCTTGGCATGGAACTGAGGCGATAACAAAGGAGAGCTGAGCGTAGGCGCGAGGATTCAGTACGTTAATTCTCGGCAAAGCGCTGGCTACTCGGTTTTCAAGACCTTATCGACTGCTGAACAGAGTGAATCATTCTCTCTCTCGGTTCTGACTCCTCTGTACTAAAGTCAAGTAGCACCACGCCATCGCTTGGAGGACCGGCGGTGATAAAAATTCAGTGTCATCAGATATATCGTCCCAAGCTCTTGAAACCGTAACTGCAGGAGCAGGTGCTTCTGTGTCGCTTTGGATTATACTTTCCCGGGCTCAGTCTGTCCTGACTTATTCTGGCTTACAAAGCCGTGAGAGTCCGGATTCCAGTCTGGGAGTTCGTTTTTGTATTGGGTGTATTAGTATATAAGGACCTCGCTCCCTCGGATCGCTTTCGATCGTGATCGTCATTCGACGAGCGTCATCTAACGACGCCCCGCGAGACTGCAGGCAGGCGGGTGAACACTCGAACTTTTGCAGACACGACGGTGCCTCAACGATGCATGGCTTACGACGGCCGCAAGAACCTCAAATACCTCCAAGAATATCAGCACAGCTGCGGGCTTCACACGAATACCGAGACATGAGTCTGACTTAAAACTTGGGATTTTTCGCGCTCATTCGTATTCAGACCCACAAGTCCGAGTCTGCGACCCCTAGTCGCGATCCCAATAGGGGCGAATCTCCACACGCTCTGGACCTAGAGTTCTCGAAGCCTAGCACGCTTGGAGATGCTCCTTTATCCAGGATGTACGTGCGGTCGGCTGAAGCAAGCGCTTGTACCATGCCTCTTTGATGAAGAGCATCGAGATGGCAGCTACTGCCCCTCTGTCACCCGTATTACTACTCAGTATTGTATTTTTAATCCGCCTAGTCTATCAGTTTGGCTAGCCTCCGTCTGGATCATGGAGGAGGTGGAGTCCAAGGAGGTGGTTGCGGGATCTGTCTGAGCATACTTTTTTGGGTCTGGGGAGGTGATTCTGGGATCGATTTGACCATACTTTTTTGGACTCCATAGAGGCTATTCAGGGATCGATCTGACCATACTTTTTGGACTCCATAGAGGTTATTCCGGGCTCTTCTGTGTCAATCGCCCGCCGGGTGAAGACGACGAAATCGATCATCCACTCTTAAAGTGCGAGGCGTTCGTGGAGCAAAGACAGGTTCTCTCGTTGGGAAGTATCTCGGAAACGGTACGGCATATGGCCTTCGGGCTCCGACGAAAGAGAGGAGGTCTCCAAAAGCGTTTCCAGGATCCTCTCCGAGAAGCAGGAACTGAAAAGAATGGCTGTCCGAGACCGCCCTGGGTCCCCAGCCGCGCGCACGGCCGATGAGTGAAGCGAAACAACAACTAGGACTGAGACTCTGAACTGAGAGGAAGAGAGAGAACGAGCAGCCGACAACACAGAAGCCATGACTAACGGATCCACGGATCCGAGGTAACGGTGGTGTGGTGGATACACCACACGACCGAGGTAACAGACTATGCCCAATCCTCGGTTTCCGAGTGGATTTTCTTCAACTCCTAAGAATAAAAAGGAGGTAATTCCGGAATCGATCTGACCTTATTTTTCTGGGTCTAACAACTGGGGTCAGTCCTACCATACTTTTTGGGCTCTATGGAATTGATTCCGGGATCGATCTCACCCTATCTTTCGGAGTCTAAAGACGTCATTCCGGAGTCGACCTCACCATACTCTCCGAAGTCCAAAGAGGTGATTATTATTGTCGGAGTACATAAACATCACCAATCAACCGAATGGGAAGATAGCTTTATGAATGATGCAGACCAAATGACGAGATAGAAAAGTTCCTCTGTGCCAGGGACCACAGTCCAGCCGACTGGTTTCTGACAGATGGCCCGGTGGGAACTTGCGTCGAACAGATCAAGAGTTCTGCATCCTGGTTCGAAGATGAGTTTACCGAGAGGGAACCTGTCGTGGATTGGACCTTAGACTCATGGATCTTCGTGTTGAGTCTCTGCCTCAACTTCTACTCCAGACAGAATGATTTTCCTGCGGCAATGCTAGACTTAGTCTCTCCGCTCCGATCACCGGGTGCTCCTCCAGGACTATCCGAATGGCTTTTCGGGAGCAACAGCAGGCAAGACTCTGGCCCATAGAGGCTCAACTCCGTCGGAGAGTGAGTGGGCTCCGGGCTGTCCGGAAACGGTTCAAATCCTCGTCCGCTGTAATCGACGCGTTTCATGGACCTAGCTCACGACTCCCTCGTGAACGGAACTGCTCCGTTCTATTAGGTCGCTTCCACGCGGTCGATGCTTGCCGTGGCGATATTTCATATCCCTGAGCCAAGCCCTCGAGCTGCATATCGCGCAGTCGTGCTGGCATTGCCTCAATAATGGTTAAAGTTGATCCCTCGTTCCAAGCTTCGATGCTCAGAGAAAGTTGGTGGGAAAGCCATCGAAGGTCTCTCAGCATTCATTGGTGGAAGCTCAAGAAAACCTTCGGACCCTTGATACGCGACTGGTGCTACAATTTTTCCGTGTGAGTGCCCAACAACCTACCTGAGTCGAACCGCAATTCAGAACACGTCTCTTCTGCATATAATTGAACGTGTTTTAATATGTGAATACTAAGCGGCCTCTTTAGGTCGACGGTGCCGGCAGCCGACGTGCTCGCGTGTCCTCAACGAGAACGTCTACGTAAAGCAATCTGGTTCATTTCGTGCGTCCCACTCGTTTACTATACACTGGTTGATCTCAACAGCGCTGTGACGGAATTCACCAAATACCCCGTGAGTTTCAGAGACGTCTGGGAATGGAAATGCCCGCGCAAGTTTTCCCACGAATTCAACGAACTTCCGAATTTCCATTTCGTGCATCCTTTCCCATGCCGCTCTCGATCTTCCAGGTCATCTACACCTACGAATACAGAACGAATAACACTTTACTATTCCCGGATGTGTCGATCTGTAACGTGAATCCGTTCATGAAAAGCAAATTCTGTGACCAACAAGGTCCGGCGTGGACCGATCAGGATATTTCGGAGGATACGAAACCTGGGAAACACTATGATGAGGATGCAGACAGGGGTAATAAGTGGGTCCCGTTTTGTCGAGAAAACCCAGCGCACGTCGCAATGTGGGTATATAACCTCACAGGTTGGAGCTTTGAAGGAGCTCACCGCTATTCGTATAGGAATTCGAAACCCTAATTTCGGTTAAGGAATGCTCATGTTAGAGGATCTACTAATTAGCACAAGGAGCTTTCACGAAGGAGAAGTGTTGCAGATGTGATTGGTACTGTGGGACCTCGAATGCGACGGATCCGAAAGTGAATATCACTGGCACTGAGGCTCAAATGAAGCTCTCGCAATGGGTGAAGAAAATGAGCGCACTCGGGAACGCTACCCAGCAGATTTTGTTCTCAATGGGACACTCCATGTTCAACACCGTCCAGGCTTGCAGGCCAGTGTACCTTGACATTTACGAACTTGTTCAATGGCCGGTTTGGGAAGAGAGAAAACGTCGGCTCGTTTCCGCTCAGATCGGTCTAAACTTGAACTACCACGAGACCGACGCTGCGATTGGGTTTGTACGAACCTCTTTTGCTCTTCAGTTACGCTAGCAACAGCTCATGCGGGGTCAAAGGCCACACCGATCATTACTTCAGTCAGGAGGTCAATGACCTTTATGGGAGTTGTTTCTGCTTTCACTGCGTCCTATCGCAGCCCGAGGATTATTACATTTACGGAACTCTATCAAATCCGCTCACCGGGCTCGTCGTGACGCTAAATACTGAACTGGAGGTATAGGAGGGAACTCAACTCTCTTTTGAGAGAATAATCACCTTACGGAGCACTCGGGAGTACTTTTGCTCACCTTTCGCCTCTCACCAGATGCCCGTTTCAGGAATACTTGGAAAACTCGCGTGAAATCGGTTTCATAGTCTTAATCCATCAGCACGGGAAGAAGTTTTCAATGAGCTCCGACGCGGTATTCGTACCACCTGGTTACACTACTTTCGTGGGTTTGGAAATGACCCAGAGCTCGAATTTGGAGAAACCGTATCAGAACCCATGCATTCGTGAATGGCCGGCGAAATTGTTGGACGAAGACTCCGTGCTGGGGCTGAAAGCCAAGGAGAGTTCTTACATGAGGTCTGTATCATCTATTTGTGCCGCCAGAGTCTGCGTTTCATTTCATTCTCGGGCTGCTTCGCCCGTAAGTTTCGCGTGTGAGAAGTCGTTGGTTCCTCGAGACTCGCTTGATCAATATGAGCTACTTCCTGTTAACCTGTGCAAAATTCGAGAGAACTGGTGCACCCGTTGCATGTGAA